>JAEQML010061001.1:0-26355 GCA_016904865.1 Pissodes strobi | reverse complement strand
CGCACACTTTTTTTGTCAATAATATTCGGTATGATGCCCTCCGGGACACCACTGGACTTTATATTTTTAATCTAATTAAGGCTAAATGAGCCCCTTTTTACTACAGATAACCCTGCCAAATTTAAGCAAAATCAGTAAAATCATGTTTAAGATATTAACAAAAAACTGATTTTTTATAAAAAGTTTGACACCCTGTATCTTGGAAACTATGCATTTTCGGACCCATGTTCATATGAAAAAATGTTCATGGTTTCTTATGTAGAATCACCATCTGTAATTTGGCGATGTTATTTCCGGACACCCTGTATATAATAGTTTAAGCCAAAAAAGTCGGAAGATCCGCTATATTTGAACCGAAAAAATGCCCTCAAAGTTGAAGTTTTGACACAAATTTTCAGCACGACTTCACAAAAGCACTAGAAATATAGACAAAACACATCTGAAAATCAATTGTCTGGTGAAAATATTAACTAGGATACATTTGCGTCGAACAAGAGACCTCCGTTTTGTTCCGGTCCTAATTTAAAGCAACTCATAGCCATAGCCCCATTAAACAAAATTAAATTTTACTTGTAAATATCCATCCTCCTTTTCACTGTCAACTGTCACAATAGCCAAAACAAAATTAGCAAAATTCATTAGAAAAATGGTGCGCTATAAGCGCAGCTTATTCACTACCAGCTAGTCATCTTGCGGCGGCATCCTTTGATTTGGGAAAGTCAATAACCAAGTTTTGCAAATTTTAGAAGACGGTCATGACTTAATATTGTTTTAAACGCCTGGGCATCTGAATAATCCTTTTGACAGTTCGTTTAATTTAAAATATGCTTTTTCTACTACCGTGCGTAAAGTACTCACTTTACGCACTCTCTAAGATTCGTAAAATAGGTTTTTTTAAAGTGCAGTGCGTAAAATAAGTTATTTTACGCACTAGTGCGTAAAGTAATTTAATAATATTTTTGTTTTTTCATACATTTTTCGGTAGCAGAAAAAATTTTGTATGCTACTCATGTGTAAATTACCCTTTTTTTATTAAATTTCAATTACATTTTTTTATCAATATTCCCATTCATAAAAAAAGGTTCACCTTACACACTTGTTGCATAAATAACTATTTTATCGTCTAAAATCCGTTTAAAAACGATTTAAAAACGCACAATTGCATAAAAATCCAAAATTTCCGAACCTCTCAGGGCGATAGCCGAGGCTTCGGACGAATTTGTCATGTATTTTGAAGCGAAAATTCATTTTAAATTCAACTGTGGAAGTGAACCGCTCAGGGCGCAGTGCCCGACACTCCAACTTTTCGATTTCGATAGAGTTGACTAGCTGGTAGTGAATAAGCTGTGCTATATGTGTCTCTACTCTTTTTTTATTTAGGTGAATGACTTTTTTATGGCAGTAGCACATCCTATATTGCTCGACGAGCGGTGTGTGTGCGAAGATGTTGATTGCCACGGTTTTTGAATAGTTAGTTTGGGAGCATATTCGCATGTAGCAGGCAAGATGTCCATTCGGCAATGCCGATCGTTTCTTCATATGTGACGTGCACGATAGCATTTAGTCAGATGTTGTGACTGTTACATAGCATCAACAAATAAGTCTTCAATTATTTTAACACTTCATGCATGGCCCCCCGCTCGCTTCGCTCGCTACGGGGGCTCCACAAACAGAAACTAACCAAGTGCTAACCAAAACTAACCCAATATAAAAAAATAAAATAAAAATTTTGGGTTAGGTTTGGTTAGCACCTGGTTAGTTTCTATTTGTTGAGCCCCCGGGTAGAGAGTGAAGCGAGCGGAGGGCCATGCGTGAAGTGTTTAAATAATTGAAGATTTATTTGTTGATTCTATGTAACAGTCACGACATCCGACTAAATGCTATCGTGCACGTCACATATGAAGAAACGTTCGGCATAGTCGAATAAACATCTTGCTTGTTACATCCGAATATGCGTCCTGGGAGTGAATTCCACAGTGATGCAGTGCGCCAGGCAAAGGAGTTCTTGTAAAGCGATATTCTAGATGTTTCCAGTTGTACGACGAACCGGTGCGCTCTTGCCGTCTATCGTGACTGTCTGACAGGCGAGGTCAGGGGCGGGATAAGGCGGGCCAAATCCTGGGAACATATGCCGTAAAAGTATCTGTAAAACAGGGATTTCTCGGTCACATGTGTGCGGTGTTTCAGACTATCCAGATTCCGGGTCAACTCCGGGTCACCGACGAGACGCACAACTCTCTTCCGAACGGAATCCAGTAGCTTTAGGGTGTGCTCTGGCGTGGCACCCCAGATGTGTGAGCAATATTCTAAGCACGGTCTTATTTGCACTTTGTAGAGCAAGAGCAACTGCTGCGGTGGATACATTTTTTGTTTCGATATAGCGTACCAAGCTTCTGGGAGGCTGATTTTGCGACGTTAGCAACGTGGTCATGCCAGGACATATTGCTGTTGACCGAGACCCCCAGTAGTCCGATTGAATGAAGATGAAGGGATGGTCGATCCTGCCATAATGATATCATTGCCCGCCGTATGGTAAACGTGGCTGCTTGGATGATTGTTCAATGTGCATTTGCATTCTTTCATCGGAATAAAAGAGACACTCATTCGATTACACTATTCCTTTGTATGTATATATTCGTCAAATATTTCACTTCATACGTGGCCCTCCGCTCGCTCCGGGAGCGTAACCAAACAAACCTAACCCAAACTAACCCAAGACATTCCCAAATGAGGAAAAACAAATTAAAAAATATTTGCATTTTCGACTGATACATTTTTTTTTATTTCCGGCATGCCTTGGGTTAGTTTTGTTTGGTTGCGCCCCCGAAGCGAGCGAAGGGTCATGCGTGAAGTGGAATATTAAATATACTTAAATAGTAAACAACACTGTTATTCCCCATAAGAAAATGTACAACTTTTGGAAACACTGTGCCAGGCCCCCGGTGTCGATTACTAAAATTTCATTATTTTCACGTTACAATTTTAATATTTTCACGTTACACCTGGGAAAGTCGTAGTGGAAGTTTGCCCTTCTAGGGCAATTTAGGCTCAAAACGCGGATATTTTTTCGGCTCAAATGTGGCGAATCCTCCGATTTTTTTTTTGACTTAAGCTACTCTATAGGACACCCCTTTTCTAGCGAAAAAAAAAAGAAAATTTGCAAAATCGACACAACCTATATATCATCAGAACCTTAATTTGATGATATCTTTGAAGATTTTTAACCTTTCTTATATTTTTCTTGAAGTTGGTGATTATTTATTATACGCGGTTAACTAATTTTTATATATTTCGGATAAGTCTCTTAACTGAACTCTCTAAATTAAAATTTTTATTACAAAACAATTCTGAACGTTCTATAAAGAGCGTTTTGGAACATACTTGCTTTAATATTGCCTAACTTTTAATACAAAAATTGAACGCTAGAGAATTTATATGAATTAGCTACATTAACCCGTTTTTCCAAATTAAGCGACGTCATCAATGACGTAAATACAAAACCTTCGGGAAACGAACTCTACTTATTACTACAACATATTTATGTAATACATACAACAAATAATATTATAGAATACTATCCTTATTATAAAAATGAGATATTATTATGACATATTTTGTACTATAAGACTGTAATATAAAAAAATCTGTAATTAATTTTAACGTCTTAAACTAATCAATATTATCAATAATAATATGGTAAGAATAACCTCGTGCGCCTATGGGAAGGCAAGATTTTTTACGTGCTAGTCCTCTACCCCCTTCAGTCGTTGTTAAGGTTCACTCGCTTTGCTCACTAAAGAAACTTTTATGAAGAATAATTTTTTCTTTCATTTAGGCCCTCCCATTTTGTTAATTGAGTGTTTTATAAAAAAAAAAACTACTTTTCCGTTAAGATATATATAAGGCTGGGGCGTATAATTATTGGGAACTTTGTTAGTTTACTAGATAAAAAATATGGGGTTTGCTCTATTACCTTGTCAAGACATAAGCGAAACTTTTACGAAGAATAGTTTTTTTTTTCATTTAGGCCTTCCCTTTTTGTTAATCGGCGGGCGAACGCAGAACGACAGACGATGAGCGACATGGTCTGGAAGAAGAAAAATATGAGAATATTGTTATTGGGATATCTTGTTAGTTTACAAGATAAAAATATGGGATTTGCTCTATTACCTTGTCAAGACATAAGTGTAACTTTAAATTGAGTGGAATATTAAAAAAAAACACTTTTTAACCAAATCCGAGGCTAGGGCGTTGTTGTTTAAGAAGTTTCACTTCTGATATGTGCACATAGTGCACACGCTTTTCTTATTTTAAATGACTCACGTGACTTGATGTGGGCGTAATAAGGTTCTGGAGATATCAACCAGGTAATCTTTGACACTGCGAAGGCTGCAGATTAAAGATCATCACATTAAATCTGTTCTCGTATTTCAGAGTATTTAAGTGCTCATATAGGCAGATAAATTGGTGGCATCGAAATTATTTCATATATTTATTAAATCCAATCCAGAATGCTGAATTGTACATATACCAATTTTCTAAATAATATTTCCGCCTTACCTACGATTTTATACCAAAAAAAAAGGTTCAGCAATCAGTTATTTTTCAAATCTTCAAGTATGGAGCATTTAGCTTCTAGATCGGACGAATAACATTTCGACATCAAGCTGGATAACATTTAATTATGGTGTAAATTTGACACTAAGAATAAGGATTCGTGTTTATCTTATATGAATTGTCGACACATTTTTTATAATCAATAATAGATAACTGCATTTGCCTAGAAATCTAATCTTAATAGATACTAATATTGATTAATTGAATCAAATAGAAACTAATCCAAGACAAATTCAGAATCAACCTTTATCAGGCTCACCAGATGTGAGGATTTCCGAAAACCCACGGAAACTGACCTGCGGCTGTTAGTGTCAAAAATACTTATTTAATTATTATTTTATTGCTTTATGACGAAGGTGGTGAGATAATTTAGCGTCGAAATTATGTCCTCTGCATAGATTTTTACCATGGAAAATTTTCATGATATATAATTCCTATCTTTTTTCATTTATTGAAATGTGGACAAGGATTCTAAGAACCTAGGCTTATTTAAAACATTTTAAGAAATTATCAAGGTTGTAGTAATGACGTAAAATGTAAATATAAAAACCAGAATATTTTAATATACTACAAAATAGCATCTATTAGTGACAATTCATTATTTGTCTCTAAGAGTCTAGACGACTACATTTAGCACTGTTTTCATTTCCGCTTGGGAGTTCAAGTTCTGATCTTCAATAGTTTTGGAAGGTAAATTAAATTGTGTTGTTATAAGTATGTCATAATAACTATGTATGTAAGAAGTGGGAAAATACTTACTCGCTTCGCCTCGTTCTGCAATAAGCACACGCCTACACCTGCTGCATACAAGATTTTATGTATTTTCGCGTTGAAAAGGAATTATTAAACAAAAATAGTGTCAATATATCACATTGTTTATAGTACATTAATCACACATATAAAATGTCCATTAGTAATGACTTTGGCAAGTTTTTATTTGCATAATAAAATAAACCTTTGAATTATTAGTATTTATCTGTTAAAATAATGAAAGAAACTTGCCAAAAATTGAAGTGTGATCAGTCATTATTTTTTGCCAAAGTTACTTGTTAGAACTGAGTGGGAATAATAATATTTCCCAACTGAAATTAAAGCGCAGAAATATAAAATAATAATTAATATCATTCTTATATTTGGAATTTCCGGTATTTCTATTTAATATGGGTTTACCTATTATGCAGTCCCAAGCTCAAATGTCCTGTGTGGAAAATATCAGCTATTTTCGAGATAAGGTCAGTTTAGTTGATTTTAACAAAACACACATTAATATTATTGAAAAATTGCCGAAAATTTGGCATAAGATGCTATAAACAAGTAAGTAATTTTAATGTGCCAAAGTATTAATTTACACACCGCCCTCAAATTTAAATTTTGCTAGATATTGATTTTAGCTTGGCAAAATTGCAATAATGGAACCGGACAAAAACTAACACAGCAACACAAAACATTATTTTAATCAAAAATATTATAGGCAAAATTGTTAATATATAAAATAAGGCATACATAAAAGAAATGAGTTTAAGCAATTAAAAAAAAAACAAAAATTGATTTTTTACTCAGAATCTTCGCCGTGGCTAGGCTAGATATTATGAAGTCATCATGAGCATCTAAATCCTGCCAAATTTTAGGCATGTTTCCGGTATAATTGGTTTTAATGTTGAAACTAAAGTATTTTTGCGATTGGCATCTACATCTCTGTTGTTTTCCATAACTGCTATCCAATTTTTAGATCTTTTATTATTTAAAAATTTAGAACCTGATAATTTTCGTTTTCAAAAGTAGTTTTATATTTAAAATTTAATTCATTTCTCGAAAAAAAAATGTTCCTTTTCAACTTAAATTTTAAACTTAAAGCTTCCCAATTAAAAACTGTCTAATGTTCATACTTATGGCATCAGTATTTTAGGCGTGTCCCCGGTATTTTTGGTTCGAATATTGAAATTATCTTGTCGACTGGCATCTACATCCCCATTTTTTTCCCTGACTCCTTGCTAGGATATCCCATTTTCAAATATTTAATTATTTAAAAATTTAGAACCTGATAATTTTCGTTTTCAAATCTAGTTTTATATTTAAAATTAAATTAATTTCTCGAAAAAAAAATTATTTTTTAACTTAAATTTTGAACTTAAATCTTTTCAATTATAAAACTGTCTAATGTTCATACTCATGGCATCAGATTTACCTGAGCATCTAAATCGTGCCAAATTTTAGGCGTGTTTCTGGTATAATTGGTTTTAATGTTGAAACTAAAGTATTTTTTCGACTGGCATCTACATTCCTGATTTTTTTCCTGGCTGCTGATGAGAATATCCCATTTTTAAATCTTTTATTATTTAAAAATTTAGAACCTGATAACTAGTTTTATGTTTAAAATTAAATTAATCTCTCGAAAAATGGCTTTATTTTTCAACTTAAATTTTGAACTTAAATCTTCCCAATTATAAAACTGCGTAATGTTTATAGTTATGGCATTAGCACAGAATATTGGCTATATTCTGTGGCATTAGTTTTACCTGAGAATCTAAATCATGCCAAAATTTAGGCGTGTTTCCGGTATAACTGGTTTTAATGTTGAAAGTAAAGTATTTTTCGACTGGCATCTACATCCATGTTTTTTCCCTGGCTGCTGGTAAGGATATCCCATTTTTAAATCTTTTATTATTTAAAAATTTAGAACCTCATAATTTTCGTTTTCAAGACTCTTATTTTTAAAATTAAATTAATTTCTCAAGAAAAAAAATGTTCTTTTTCAACTTAAATTTTGAACTTAAATCTCCCCAATTATAAAAGTGTTTGATGTTCATACTTATGGCATCAGTTTTACCTTTATTAGCGGACGAAACACAGGCCGTAAAATCCATTCATATAAATTAACTTCAGGACAATATACAATATAACCAAAAAATTAATACAATGCCGAATTTTTGTTCTGCGTAGTAATCGAATCTGTAATCGAATATAATACACTCCAAATCTCTGTTCTTAGTAAAACAGGCATGAAATGCTGAAATTATATCTTCCTTATTGTGTTTTGCCACTCCTTCATGCCAGAGTACAGCCAATGGCTTGGATTTTTTCCCTTTTCCCAGAGCTACAAACCTTTCATTAAAAACCATGATTTTGGGAACAAAAATAACCTCTTTAAGCATTTCGGCTCTGAACAACATAATCACCTTTTCCAAGTCAACAGAAGCATAGTGTTCACTACCATTTTCAGGTATCTTTTCGTCCGCTTGCTCTAGTGTATTTGATATTGTTAGCACCAGGTGCTAACCCGGCAGTTCCCCTTGATGAACTGAATACTTTTTTCTGTGAAATTGCCCAAAATCTTCAACAGAAACTCAATCCAACAACAGAGCCCCTTAGTTATCTGTCCAATATGACTGTTTAAAATTCCTTCTTTTTTCAGCCCACCGACTTCATTGAATTGAAGAGTATCTTAACCTCTATGAAAAACAAGAATTCTTCTGGAGAGGATGGACTTTCGGCTAAGATTTTCCTCAACTTGCCCGACATTGCTTTAAAAACACTAGCTGACGCAATTAACATTTCTTGGACAATGGGCACATTTTCAAACTGTCTAAAATCAGCAAAAGTCATTCCAGTTCATAAAGATGGCAATCTCGATGACCCTTCAAACTTTCGACTCATTTCTCTTCTGTCCACTCTATCGAAACTAATTGAGAAACTAGTAAAATTTCGTGTTATGTCTTATCTCAGATCAAATAATATCCTCAGTAAATCTCAGTTTGGTTTTAGGGTGGGCCATAATACTGATGACGCTGTATACAATTTCCTCTCTGAGTTGTATGCCCAAATTAATGGAGGTGGAGTTTCGGCGGCTGTTTTTTTGTGACTTGTCAAAGGCGTTTGACTGCGTTAGTCATGAGATTCTGTTTCGGAAGCTCCACTGCTATGGGTTCAGAGCTGTAGTATGGTCCTGGTTCTCTTCTTATCTGAGAGGTCGTCGTCAGCGGGTCTTTAAGGGCTCTGAATCATCAGAATACGGTTCATTAGCCTGGGGTGTGCCGCAGGGTTCCGTTTTGGGACCCATACTCTTTCTCCTGTATATGAATGATCTTATAAATGTTGACATTCATGGAAAAATCACTTTATTTGCCGACGTCACCACAATTCTCTGGCATAGCCCTACCAGTGAGACCGTCCACCTAACCTTGTTGGCGGACCTTCAGAAGATAAAGGAATGGTTTGACTCAAATCGCCTGTCGCTTAATTCTGATAAGACTAAGGTTTTATGTTTTAGGGGTAACCTTCAAAACGTATCGATTGACGGCAATCCAGTCGTACAGCACCAGCTCACTAAATTCCTTGGTGTAATAATTGATGATGAATTGAAGTTTGAGAATCACATAATTGATCTTAGCAAAAAAATATCGGTTGAGTGTTTTGCGGTGAGGGTGACAAGGGAAGAGCTTGGTGCGGTGGTTGGTCGGTCTGTCTATTTTGCTCTTATAGAGTCTCGTCTACGTTATGGCATCTGTTTCTGGGGTAATGCCAGCAATTATCTTGTACAGACACTTTTTATTCTCCAAAAACGAGCTCTTAGATACATACGCAAGGCAAAACCGCGGGATTCCTGCAGGCGTTTATTCACACAAGGAAACATTCTTACAATAACTTGTGTTTATATAATGGAAATTTCTAGCCTTCTATTTAAAAATCGGCATAAATTCATGATAGAAAACCCTAGATACACAACTCGTCAGCAAAATAATTTACAACTACCCATCCCTACCTCTACTCTAACTCAGAAATCAATTTTCTATGAGTGTAAAAAGGTTTCAATCACCTGCCGCGCGACATTAAGGAGGCAACATCACTCAAAGATTTTAGGCATCAACTAAAAAAATTTTTAACAGGGAAGGCATATTATAATCTTGCTGAGTTTTATGCTCAATGACTATATCTTATGCAATCTAAATATGTTTGTATTTCAGTGTAGTGTTTTTTAATATTTTTACCTTCGTGCCTTGTGACTAGTATTAAATTATCTTCTTGTAAGTAATCGTCTCATTTTACAGTCATTTTATATATATGTATACATATTGTATTAGGAATTGGGAATCATTTATTTTATTTTATTTACTTTTATATTTGCTTTGTTAAAAACAATATTTGTTAAAACAATAAAGCGTACTTTGACTTTGACTTTGACTTTAATATTTTTCACACAAACTAAAGTTCAAAGCACAAATTCTGATCGTCATATTTGGCCTCGGTTTTATGTAGATTGAATGTGATGCAATAAAAGCACTCTTCGCCACCAAATTGAACAAAATAAATGCTAATTTTTTGTACTTCTTGTCGATAAAGTTTATAGCTCCCTGTGAAGTTGCTTTTTTTAAAATCTTGATATATTGTTGTGATTGATATGTCAGACGGTAAGTATAGTCGCTTCGGGACATGCTCTCTTCGATAATGATATACTATGTCGGTCTGAAACATTTGATATGGTTCTTAACTGGATCCCTATAAACTTTATTGATGGCTGGTCGATGTTCTCTTCTATCACGCGACGAAACTATTTTACCTTTGGCATTACTTCTTATCGTCTTTAAAAATATATCATTAGATTTATTAAACCACAGGGTTGCTAGAAAAATGCTGTGCATACAAAAACGTCAGTGCCGTCAGCTTTTTCCAAGAAATATTTATACGTATTTTGTCTTCGAGATTAAGGTCGTTCTTCTGTGGTAATCTTTTCGTGTAAAAATGCTTCATACATCCATTTATAAATAAACGCTGCCCTACTTTGCAACGTGCCCAATAATTAATATTATTCTGTTGATTTTCATCGATTAATTTTGAGCATTGCAATGAACAGGTTTCCCGGCTGCATTTACCTTTAACTGGGTGATGTACTGATTCTGCTGATTTTTGGAGTGAAACTTCTTTTTTCTCCGATTGACAGCAAATATTAATTTTGCAGACACATATCAATCAGCAAAGTATTACTTTTCCTGTCCAGGCAGCAAAGTAAGTACTTTGCTGCCTAGGCAGCAAAGTGATTAGTCTCCATGGGAATAAAACGTTTGACATAAGTTGTCAAACTGTAATTATTATGGACATATACATTTCCATAGCAACCAACCGTTCCAACAATTGCGATTTCTATCAAATTTTGTCTTAATTTATCACTACAGGAAAAATAAAAAGATTGTGGGAATTGTAATAATTTGCAAATATACAATATACATATATCATTATAAACAATCGGAGAAAAAATTATATGTTCAACTCGGCAGCAAAGTAGATTGACTGCCTTAGCTGAATTCCTAGCCTCGCTACGCTCGGCTATGAACTATCAGCCGCGGCAGTCAATCTACTACTTTGCTGCCTAGTAAAACAAATAACTATTTTCTTCAAACGTCAGTAAATCCGTCATTACTCGACTGTGTAGTCGGCCGTGAAGTTTCGTTTTTCCCCCGCCGGAGCTTTACTTTTCACTTTTCCGCCGGCGGAGGTAAAAGTGTTGTCATAGCAACATAGATACAATACAAACAGACAATAAAATAAGCGTCAACAACTCAAGATTTATTAAACTACAATTTGTATTTATCACTCAATTTGTGACTGCATTTCTAAAAATCACTAATTTAGGAACAAATTGGTTATTATTTAATGGAACTTACTCAATAACTGCTTATCAATACGCAATTAAAACGCAATCGGAAACGCAATCTTAAAAAAATAATTATTGTTGACAGTGTCCACTGACAGCTTGATGTTACATTATATTCATCGACACCGGCTAAGCAAGGCCACCTACGGCCGTGGTCTAAGCCGCCTTGCGAACCCATTTATCTTTAATAATAATTAGATATTATTACTATTAAAAAGAGATGTTTTTGCATTAATTTGTCGACATTTGAAGAAAAAAACAGCATATTTTATTTGGAGGAAAAGTTACTTTTCATGGCTTGCTCTCTATTACCAGCCTCACTCCGTTCGGCTGTTAAACACGAGCGCGCCATGAAAAGTATCACTTTTCCTCCATATAAAATAATATACTATAGCGAGAGTAAGTCCGAAAAAATTAAAATCAATTGAAACGGAAATCAAAGTGAAACACTTTAATGAAGCATATTTCAATATAGCTAGAGAGCTAAAATTTTCAGAACCTGTAGCCAGGGTAAAATGAGAATCCAGGACGAAAACTTGACCCCGTTCGGCCAGCAGAGGTGGGGAATAAAAAACTAAAATAATTAATTTCTGGAGAACCGGAAGACCTACGGGGAAATTGGTATGAGATGCGCCTCATGAGGGGGCTACCTTTAACTATGTGGGGGGACCGGGGCTCTAACTTACGGGGGGATTTTGGGAAAAAAAGTGTTTTTGCTGATATCTCTGCAACGGAGCCTCGGATCTAAAATCTGACAAGCAATGACCCCGCAAAGGGGTTATAAAAAGAGTGGGGCATTATACCCCGACGTCTCCACCCCCCAGCAGATGCGATTTTACTAAATATACTTTACGCTAGCACAAGACACGCCCACCGTAATACGTCAGCTTTAAAAATCTCCGATATGCTCGACGTCAGCACATCGCACTAAATATACTGCGCTCCAGCACAGGGTTCGGTGTCATCTCGGCTAGCAGTCTCACACGCCATACGCATTTGCATGAGTCTTTTTGAGGAAAGCAGATGTGTGTTGGCTCAAGTAGTAAGGCTCTTGTTGAGAATGCGAGGAATGGTTTCGACGCTCGGCCCTTGCAATTTTTTTGTATTTATTTTTATTTTGGGTTAGTTAGTTTTTAACATGCCTTGGGTTAGCTTGGGTTAGTTTTTGTTGTAGTGAGGAATGGAGAACATGCAGAGCATTTAATTAAGAGTTGAACTTAAACGTTTTCTTTATTTTCTTGTTTATGGTTGAATATAAATTTTAATTATCTAGTATGTTATTTTCAAATTTAGTAAACAGAATTTAAAAACTATTTGTAAAATATTAGCAGAAAATAAAGATGAATCAGTAAATCAAGCTTCAAAAATCAGTGCCATGACATTTGGATAATATGCTTTTATCTCCAGGCAGAAGCAGGTATCTACATAGGTAAGCAATTACGTCGACAAAATCATACTTACCTATTTCCAAAACCTTCAATATTTCGAAAACCGTTAAGTTCTGATATGTGATATATTACACAAATATATGCAGAATTTAATAGCATTCAAATTAAAAAAAAAAGTTATAGGGAGAAGTTTACTATATTTAAAAAAAAAACGTATGTAAAATTTGGTCTGCGTTTAACAGTAGAACGCCCGTTTTGCCAGCTTTGGCACATTTTGATTACTTGCCGACTTTTGCGGAAACGCTCTTAAGATTTTATAACTTTTCATTATTGGCTTTTACGTGCACTTTTATGAAGCTGCAATAAATAAGGCCTTTGATTGTCGTTAAAATTTTAGATTTGCCTTCTAAGCCCATTATACCATTTTATGCACAAATGCTAAGTCGTAGCTCCAGCAATGAATTATTTATATGTAGTCAATATTCCGATAACGAATAGTTTGCAAATATTTACAAGCACCTAATCTAACCTAACAATAAGAGCTATTTCACACGAGGATACTGTATGCGAGATACGCGTATCCGAGATACAGGTTAAGCATACGTTCAAATGGACCTATTCACATGGCACAGTATCGCGATACCGAATTTCTGCTTCCCGGTAACTTCGGCCGCCGGACGCTGAATGCGTATGCCGCATACAAAATTACCATTTCGATATATGGACGTGCTCAGACATGGATACTTTTGCAACGGAGAAGATAGCATAGACGCAGGATATTTTTCAGTAGAAATTCAATCGTCATAGGCATTATTTACTACGCGCTATAGTGATGAACCTATGCACGGCACTGCGACTATTTTAGTACTGATTCAAGAAATACGTAAATTCGATGCAGCAGTTCAAGTTTTCGACCGCGATTCGGTATCTCAGATACTCGTATCTCACATACAGTATCCTCGTGTGAAAGAGCTCTAAGAGCCCTTTCACACGAGGATACTGTATGCGAGATACGCGTATCCGAGATACAGGTTAAACATACATTCATCATTACGATATATGGACGTGTTCAGACATGGATACTTTTGCAATGGAGAATATATCATAGACGCAGGATATTTTCCAGTATAAATTGAATCATCATAGGTATTATTTTACTACGCGCTATAGTGCACGGCACTGCGGCTATGTTGATACTGATTGAAGAAATACGTGAATTCGATGCAGCAATCCAAGTTTTCGTCCACGATTCTGTATCTCGGATACGCGTATCTCGCATATAGGATCCTCGTGTGAAAGAGCTCTAAAGGACGATGGCAGAATGTATCTAAATCTTTTTTTTCAATATGAAAAAAACAGCTGAAACAACCCAAATCAAAAAAAAAGACGAAAAAGCGACATTCCGCAACACAAAACAGCAGTAAAATCTAACGTTTACGCTGCCTGTCCACTCTTGAAACAGGTTCTGACGTTTGCATCGTCGCCTACCAATAGATAATAAATATATTTATTGTTGCTTGGGCTTAATGAGTTTTTTGGTCAGTTTATGCGAAACATCCGTCCTGTAACAATGTCTTATAAGCGTAAATTCATTACCTAAGTTGAACTACTGGCTTTAGGTCAATAATCTATCCGAAGTTGAATCTAAAGGTCTATATATTGAAGACATTAGTGACTTCGATAACGTTTTCTGCCCGATGCGACGTTGTTGACCAATATTCATCGTCATCAGACGAAACTATTTCTATTCCAGCAGCGCGTAGACAAAATGGACGTGGCAAAGGTAGGCAGATACAATTATAATAACGTATTTATCACTAAATCTCCCATGTACCTATCGGGAGTCCCGTCAAATTTTATTTTGGGTCAGGTAGGGGTTGAAGTAGTAAGCGAGGTCGAAGTCGATTGCAAGACCTTGGCCGAGAATCTAAAGCATCAACTGATAATTAAACTGAAAGTAATGGCGCTACAGTAAATACCAGTAATGCAGCTACTTCACCTGCCTCAAGTCAAGTGATAGATTTAGCAGTTCGTTTTTCTTTGAAAGCACCAGATGATACAGGATGGGCAGTTATTCAGACATGAAATATCGCGGTCGAAAGACTGACTAAGGAAAATGTGTTCACTAAGAATCCAGGTCCTACCCCTTATGCTAAAAGGAACATTTGCGAGTGATATCCGGCTAGTTCCTGGAAGTTGTTGATAAAATTTTTAAAACATATTCAAAGGTGTACCAAAACAGACGCAAAATCGCCCTGGATGAATTATATGCATCTTAACAATATTACCTATATATACGTGGGGCTATTGGGGCAAAAGGTTTAGACGTTCATTCACTTTGGTCTACTAGCTGGGGTTTCCAGTTTTGTAAAAATCGTCGCAACAGATTCACAGATATATCAAGGTATTTGAGGTTTGATATCAAAGCTATTCGTTCATAACGTTTGCAAATGGACACTTTCATTCGCATAACTGAAGCTTGGAATGAATTCACAAAGCTGCTATGTACTCGGAGCTTATCTAACCATAGCCTTCAATGCGTAGGTGTCGGTTCACTCAGTTTATGGCATCAATACCCGACAAATACGGCCAGAAATTTTGGATTCTCGAAGAAAAGATGTCCAAATTTATGGTCAATTCATTCCCTTACTTGCGGGAATACGATGAAAGACCCGAAGGTTAAAGGCTTGCCGATTATGTTGTGATGAAGCTGATCTAAACACAGAAAGAAATGGTATGTGCGATAACTTTTTCACTCCAATATCGTTGGCAGAAAGATTACTGCAACGCAAAACTACTATAAACAAACAACAAAGAAAAGTGGTCGTCAAAATGGCTAAGAAAGAGTTGTACCGCATCGTTTCATTTAAACACCTTACTCTCGCTGTATATCCAGGAAAAAAGAGAAGGAAGGTTCTTATGTTGAGCTGTTTACATCCTGATATTCTGAGAGGACCTGATCAAAAGAAGAGGCCTGAAACTGTATTGGCATATAACGAAACCAAATATGCGATAGATGTTATCGATCAGAAGAGCAGAAAATATCCACATATTCTAAAACTTAATGGCCTCTGTGATATAAATGCCTGGATATTGTATATACAGATAATGTAGTTCAGGAAAAATCAGTAAATGAGAATATCTTTCGAAGTTGGATGGAGAGTTAACCTTAGACTATATAGCAGAGGGGTACAACGGTAAGATGAACATATTCATTAAGTAGTGCAACTCCTGCATTTGGGAAAAATGCCGAGCCCTCAAGGCGGTCAGACACAAGACGACATTGTCAGATCAGAAAGAACTGCAAAACAGATGGGAATAGTCATCATAGTTGTGCCCAATGTCAAAAACCGGTGTGCAAACAAGGGATATCGACTATATATTTGTGTTTTATGTAATAAATCTTAATATACGTTTAGCGTTTCACAAATAGTTCAAGGGAATAAAAATATTTTTAAATATAATTTATAGTGTTTTGTTATACTTCTTTTAAATAATGCTCACAACAATCTGTATTTCTTAGGCAAAATCATTACAAATTAAATGAAACCAAGTGTTGATTTGATCTGTGTGCCACTTTTGGCTCATTGGGCATTCAAGGGTATACGAAAATTCCATCATTCTAATGTAATTTCGGATAATTCGGCAATAGGACTAGCGTGCCATCCGCATACTATCATGTAGTCCCCCCAAGTTATCTCAGTACACTAAATGAATACAAAAAAATGCAAGCGATGCATGATCTAAACAGCTGCGATTTGGATTTTATTTACTTTTTCAAGATCACACTGGAAAATAATGTCGTAAACTTTACCTGGGATATATCATTTAAAAATTTAAGTTTTATATTAAATAACAATAATTCACTTCATTTAATTGAAATATTCAAAAAGCGAAAAACAGTTTATTGTAGGTAATTTCTGACATTAAATTAATTGCAATAATTTAAGACAAATTTTATAACAAAATTGAATAATACAAAATTATTGTTCAATGGTGTTATAAAATATTCATGTTATAAAAATATCATGAAATAAAAAGCATATTTATACAGGGTGAAACAAATTCGCTTCTCACCATTAGGATCTCGGAAACCATAAGAGATACGAAGTCTGTTGCGCAACTTTGCCCCCATTTAAGAGACTTCGTATCTCTTATGGTTTCCGGGATCCTAATGGTGAGAAGCGAATTTGTTTACCCTGTATAATGATGTTTAATTGAACCACCATTTTGTTCAATGTATTTGCTTCTAAGTTTCTAACGAATTTCTAGTACATTTGTTTCATTGGCTGTCATGAGTATGACCGGTGATACTTTGTATGAACTTTCTAAGGTGATCAGTTTGTGCTATTTTGCCTGGTCGATTCTTTTCGAACCATTCTCCGAAATATTCGTTAGGATTCACCCGATAAGATATTCGCTCAAGGGTGTCTTAGGCAACATCTCAAAAGTTATGACAATAATATGGCAAAAACGTTGACGAGATCAAAAATCTTAAATATTATAATCCCTAGCACATTAAATTAATATGTTTCGTTGAATGCAACCTGCAGCTTCATGCCTAATGTTAGCATACAAATTAATTCTTATGTAGTACCAGTCACTCTTCAAGCTCTCCAAAGCTTTACTTGACACGTTATTTTTTTATATTTCTTAACTAATATTCATAGAATAGTAAAATATTGAAAACATTTCCATACGCACCCACAGACCCACGCTGCCATCTAAAGAAATATAGCCTATCCTGTGCTGCCGCATCGGGATCAGACTTGATCAACCTTGTTTACGTTTTGGTGACGAGTATTGAGAAAAATAGTCTCTACCATCGAACATTAACTAAAGACTTCTCTAAATTGTGATGCCTCTGCGTCAGCCACTAACGTTTTGCGATTTTCTAAACATATATCATCTATCGGTGACATTTAAATACGTATCCTTGTTATTATTTCCAAGGCACTTTTCTTAATAAAGTCAAAGTCGAGCCAGTTAAAATTTGACTTAATTAACATATTATGGCAGTTCACCAAAAATGCAACAGCTCTCTTACTTACTTCCACTAACAAGAGTTAGTTGATGGTGTGATCTAAATTAGTGTTATATACTCTTAGTATAATAATATGCAGGTATTATTAACATTACAATAATAAAAATAGTTTCGTAAGAGCGTCTAGAATGCACTAGTGTTGTAATGAGTTTCGTTACAGTACTAGTTTTTAAATTATTTTCCACAATTTAAGGCAATATGAAAATATAATTTTCATAATTTGGTACTATTTTTTTCGTTCATAGAAAATACTCCAGCTTCTTATCTTGTCTTACTGTTTTGAATTTTTTAACACATTTTAGCACTTTTTGTCTAATATTATTTCGTGCAAATGGGTAAGTTTCATTTCATGCAACATCCTTATTGTAAATTCCTATTACGACCCTCGTGTACTTAATATCAAATCTATTAATCTCTTGAACTTCTCGTATCGTAATATGAATCTTTACAGCAATCATCATATTGTAATTCCATAATAACCAAAAAAATAAAAACAAGCAACTGTATTGCCATCACTGCAAGACGTTAAAATATGTCAATTGAAAAATGGAAATAGATGCCTCATTTTTAAAAGTGAAATTGACGCCTTAGAATTTAAAGAAATTAAATTTTTAAAACCAAAATTTAAACATGTTTTTTTTTTGCCTGTAGGGGAATTAAACAAGACAAAAAGGATAAAATAATTAAAGAGGTTGTAGGTAAAATAGCGTCATAAGACATTTATTTTGGCATCGGAAGATCCGGGTAAATTTGGTGGAGGGATTGTTACGGAATAATTTCAAGTTTTAGGTTTATATAATAAAAAAAAGTCTGGCAAAGTGTTAAAACAACAAATAATATTTCATAAATAAGTTCAATTAAATCAGTTAACAAAATATTAGTTTATTTAAAATCAACAATATATATATTATAAAACTTTATTTTAATTTTTGCATTTTATATTAAAAGAATATTGATTCAGTTTAACATACATGCATAATAAAATTTGTGAAGTAAGTGCACTTATTTATTTGTTTCATTTGGGAAAAAATATTTACTTGGTTTTTAATTTGAAAATATTGTTTTATTTTATTTTGTATTTATTTCTTTTTAAAATATACTTATCCCGTAACTACAGACGACACGTCTGTGAGACACCTCAGCCCTTGAATTATTTGCACCCATTTTTGTTTTAAATGGACCACATGTTATTATGTTGTGTAGAGGCTGAAACGTTACTGATAACCTACCCTGTATCTAGTTGTGAAAAAAAACCGCACCAAAATAAAAATATAACCAAAATTATACTTTACAAATTATGTAACTTTTCCAAGTACTACATATTTTTCATGGTCAATTATATTCAGCAACATTTAGCTACTATTAAAATATTACTGACCTTCACTGTTGACACCTAACCGAAACACTAATTATTGATCATAATTTACAAAAAAGATATAAATATTTTACTTTGATTTGAAAAAGTGACATCACTATTGATTTATTTCCACTAATGAGCACGAGCTAAGTTAAATAATGATAATAAAATTTTTACAGGATATAATTTAATTATTTTAATCAGTCTTGGTTGTCTTTTTAAGAACAGATGTGTGTATCTATTGTTAATTTTTAATGTGAAGCCTTCGAGGTAGGTTTAGAAAAATTAATCGATATTTCCATAATTGAAAAAGATTTTGCCTCAAAACTCACGTTTTGTAAGTAAATAAAAACGATGAAAAATAGTCAGTGCCATCTGAATAAGTTATGGTGACTTGACTGAATTGAAGTATTTTCGATTTTTGCAAGTTGCCAATTATAATTTTAATTAATAAATATATTTTCTGAAATGTTGACTATTATAATAAAGTAGCTGCGGAGTCAATCAACCAGTAAGCAACTTTGCTTAGATATAATTTTTAATTTTTTCGGATCAAAATATATATTTCTTTTTGAGTGTTTGAAACATTTACTGACATTAATTCTCCCTGAGAATCGTTATTATAACAAAAAATATTTTTACAGTTAAAGCAACCATGCTCTCTAACATAACGGAAATGCCCACTGTTCAGTTGGGGAACTACACTTTGCAAATAGAACTGGACGAACTGAAGCCAGAAGTCAAAGAAATTGCTAGAAAAGAACTGCGAGAAACGCCAGATGTTGTCAAGGAAGCTACGAAAGAACTCAAAGCTCTCTTGAAAGGTAAGAGGATATTTTTTATCTCCATGAACCAAATTATTTAAAAGACTTGGGCTTATCGGACCGTTCTATGTATCTAAATTTATTTGAGAATTTCATTCTCTTGGTAGACACTATGATTTTATCAATTAAATACGGGTGTTTTATTATTTGTTACCTGGGTTTTGCCTATTGCAAACATTTTTTTGACAAAAATTGACCTGAAATAGTATATTTCATTACCAGTCCGGAAACTAGGCTTTTCCGGTGTGCGCACGACGGTTTCTGGTGTGAGGCGTAGCCGAACACCGGAAGTCGTGCAAGCACAGGAAAAGCTGTTTCTGGACGTGTAATGAACGATATTTTTTATAATACCTCTCTGAAATCAAGACATAAACATAAAATTATTATAATTTTACGTATCCAAAATCATGTCATAATACATTTTGTATTCACGTGAAAGCAAACGTCAAACTTGCAAGACAAGCAAGACAGGTATTTAACTAATATTCATCAAGCGTTGCTATGGAAATGCGTTTATATGCTTTGTTGTAATTGAATAGGCAGCTAATTTTGAAGTATTTGTGACAAGTAATGTCAGAATAAATAAAATAATTTTACTTAAAATTAGACTATTGACGCTAAAATGTACTAGATTAATCTTGTACACTGCATCGCTGTATAATTTTAACCCAATTTATTATACTTTATCCTTATTCTGTGACTAAATAACTGCAAATTTAGCACTTAAAATCAGGGAACGGGAAAACTTTTCCCGCTCCCTAATTAGAGACAGGGAAAATTTTTCCCGTGCCCAGACCGAAAAGACTTACTTTCTTTGCTCTACAGAGACGTCGAAAATGATAGTTTTCAGAGAGGTATTATGAAAACTTGATGCCTGTTGTTTTAAGCCATCAGACGCCTTGACTTTGACAGCTTGCTATGAGAACAACCTGAATTTTTCGAAAATTTTGCAGCTGCAAAATTAATGAGTGATAATTTCTCTGGCTTGACAGCTGTCACATGCCAGAATAGATAACAGAAGCGTAAATTAGGTATTTTTGACAAATATTTATTTTTAATTTAAAAATAAGTACATGTTATTAATTAATTAATTAATTAATTTACTTCTGTTTTCGTCAATGACAAATAAGTAAAGAGCTATGGGTTTTCTTCACTAAATATCTATGCTTCATGAAATAAAAGTAATACTTCGATATGATTTTGTTCTTGTGAACAATGAATTTATGGGTGAAATATGGAATAATTTCACGAAGAATATCATTCATGCCTTTGAATAGATCTTGATGTTCGGGATTTAAGCCAGAATTGTTCACCAAATACGTTAAATATTTTATATTTTTAAGATAAATTTGAATATGATCAGATTCCGTACAAATGGAACAAAGATTGTACGATTTTTCGTTCATTTTATGATGTTTCACAGATTTTAAGCTACCGCGTAAAATTGTCATTGATCTTACATGGGTCATTATTAATTTTCCTTTATTTTTAGTAGTATAAAATTATTTATAGTATAAAGAAATGTATTTATATAAGAGTCCATTCTTTTTTTACTATGGCAAAGGGAAAGTAAAAAAAATGAGCCAGTCTGCTATTATATACTCGAAAGAGTGATGTGTAAACATATTCTATATCGACATGCACAAAGATTTGAGCAGCCCTCGTAAAGTCACAGCCGCTTGCACATTTCCGTCCCCATCCGCTTGCATATTTCCGTCCCAGTTGAGATTTACCCTCATACCTCCGCGTAAGATGTTTACACATCAAGAAACAAATTAAATCTATTTAAAATACAATATAGGTATATGTAGGTTTATCAATAAAGGAGGTACCTACTTATAATATCTATCGTCCAACATAATACAGTGCATCGAGGAGCAAGCTAATCCAGGACGGCCGCGATTGCAACGACTCAAATGGCGCTTCTAATAGGCTAGCCGCTAATCGGTATTAGATTTTCGTTATATTATATTCGCAGTTTGGATCCATAGCACAGCTTATTTTTAATTGACGGTTGAATTTAAAATGAATTATCGCTTCAAAATCCACGGCAAATTCGTCCGAAACCACGTCTATTATCCTAAAACAAGTCCGGACATTTCAGATTTTTATACAATTCGGCCATTTAAAATCGTTTTTAAACGGATGTTTAAATTAAACGAACTCAAAAGTATTATTCAGATGTCCAGACGTTTAAAACAATATTGAGTCTTGGCCCTCTTCTTAAAGTCCTAACTAATATTATAAATGCGAATAACTAATATTATAAATGCGAATGTGTTTCGTTGTTTGTTTCTTACGCTTTCACGCATAAACTACTCAACCGATCATCATGAAATTTGGTACAGATATTTTCAAAAAGTAGAGTAAAGGACATAGGACACCTTTAACATTTACCCGCGGTTTCGCTCGGGTTCATTTTTATGGTTAGCTTTAATCCTATTATCCACCCGTAAACTACTTATCATAAAATTTTGTACAGATATTTCCAAGAGTATAGTAAAGGACATATGACACTTTTATCTTTTACCCGCGGCTTCGCTCGCATTGATTATTAAGGTTAGTTTTAAGGTGTAAACATCTTACGCAGCGGTATGAGGGTAAATATCGGCAAATGAGACGGAAATGTGCATGCGGATGGGGACGGAAATGTGTAAACGGCTGTGACATCATAACCATGCGCAGTGATTTTATGAGGGCTACTCAAATATTTGTGCATGTCGATACAGGATAGGTTTACACATCAGTGTCTCGCTACTCGCTCATTTTTTTACTATATAGTACAAAGAAATGTAAGAAAAAGATAGATAAAAGCCGGCGCCGCTGGATTGCGCCTGCCCATACCGGTATCGCCCCTTTGTCAACTTTTTAAGTTGTAATAAAATAAAAACAATTTGTTATTAAATACTTTATTCAAATAAAAGGAATTTATTGGGTAGCTAACAATCTAATAATTGGTAATATTCAAAACACAGTTGCACTCCGTTTTTCGCTAAACTTGATACTGCCGTGGCTCTTGCAGAATGATTTGTCACTTTAGTTTTTTTAATGCCAATTCCAATTTTGGAGCCAGATTCTTTTAACCAAGAAGTTAGTGTATTTTTGCCAATGGGACAATTTTTTTAACATCCTTTCGAAAACTGCTCGTTCCAGTTAAGATTTGGAGTAACAAATAATCGATCTACTTGGAGAGTTTTTCAATGTACAGGGTTATTGGTTATTAATGCCCCCCTCCTCTAACTTTTTTATTTGAC
Organism: Pissodes strobi; assembly: GCA_016904865.1. Taxonomy (NCBI): domain Eukaryota; kingdom Metazoa; phylum Arthropoda; class Insecta; order Coleoptera; family Curculionidae; genus Pissodes; species Pissodes strobi. Next base: position 3,225 of record JAEQML010061001.1, on the reverse strand, counting down.
GTTTTGCAATAAAGTGCCACAAATAAAAGTTTTATGGTTGAAAGCGGAGTTTTGAAAGCATCTACTTTTACATATACAGGGTATTTCCAAAAGTCTGAGCGTGGTACAACTCTCTTATTTCAAATTGATATTCGGATTGTCCTTCAAATTCTAAATATCTTCTGTGTAGCATATCCTGTACCTGTCTCTAACGGTCTTTGAAATATTGACAGTTGAAAATCGGCCATCAAACTTCGTCTTCAACCATAAAACTTTTATTTGGGATACTTTTTTATAAAATGTCAAATAAAAAAGTTTGAGGAAGGGGCATTTATGATCAATAACCCTGTACTTTCAAACAATCTTACTGGATACTCGTTCAGATTGCTCTTATTTCTTATAAGCCACTTACTGTTCGAGAGTTTTTTTTACCAACCCTGAGCAGTTTTTGTAAACATCGGATTATATTCAATTATTCCTCTAAAACTACCTTAATATTCTGTTTCTTTTGCAAAATGCTCAACTTTGGTCTTAATCCCTTCCTCACCTCTCCAAGCCAGTTCTCGTGAGATGATGTGAAAGAATTTTCGCTGCAAATCTACAGGCTCATTATCATCCCACATTTGTATAATATTTTTGTACTCTTCATTTGTAAGAGCAACTGCACTTGCTTTCCTTTTTGTTGGGTCTCTCTGTAGACTTCGCCGCTTTGCATCTCGCGCAGCTCTTGCTGCTGTAAATTCCACATCTGAAAATGGATTGAACTTAAGCTGGAATTTCGCAAAATACATTTATTGTAACTGTTTAGCAGTTGAATTCCACATAATCTGGAACAACAAACTCTGTCGTAATTCATTTAGGTAGCCTAACCTGCCGATGCACTAACTTATATACAAAAAAAGATTAAAATAAAGAATAATTCTCTACCTTCACAACAGATTCCTTATAGTCCTCTCAGTTTTTCCTCTTCATGTTAAATCCCCGATCTTCTAAAATTCTGGCGAGCTCTACTACAGATGTTTGTTCTCCAATTTTATATTTTCTTTCTTCACAATAAGCCAAAAATTGTTTCCATATCGTTGGTTTTGATTTCTTCGTATTGGACGGAACAAAGTTATCTACCTCAGCTTTTATTACTTCTTGACTGTCTTTTCCAAAACGCAACATTTTCTTTTTGTATTTAATCACAAATAAAATTTTGCTAGGTACGCTTTTGAGCTTTTGAAACTTGTCAATCAAAGCGTCAAAAAAAGTCATATCAATTTATTAATGCACCAAACATCAAAGCAAAATAAACGCCTACTAAACTGTCAAAGATTGTATTTTCGTCTTAAAATAATTTTTTCTATTTTGGTATTATAAAGAAGTCTTTTCGATACGCAAAGTAGTGTCGAAAAGAAGCTCTTTTCGACACTACTTTTGTTGACCGTTTGCTATGATATTAACAAAATTGTTCAATGTCAAGGCTCATTAGCAAAAATTTTGACACCGTTTTGAATGGGATTCCTAACAATACAGACGTCAAAAGTGACAGGATGACCCTCCAACTTTTGATCGCGACTTGAATAAATTAATGTTTTCATTAAAAAACGTGCAAAATAGAAAAAATAGTATAAAATACACGTTTTAAAAGACATTTAGCGCACTCGCACGTTAGGAAACTCCCCGCAAGCGGGTCGTTTCCTAATTTCGTGCTCGTGCGATAAAATATGGTCTTTTAAAACTAGTATCTTAATATACTATTTAGACTAAAATTTTCGTACCAAATCTCCCGCGAGTTTGAATTAATCTCCGTAAATTTTCTCTCGGTTGTGATTTTTTTTAAGAAAATTCGCGCCTCGAAAAAAATTTCGAAAATTACTCAAGCTCTAGGGAGATTATAAGTGAAAATTTCAATATCTATATTTTTCCGCCAGTAAGAAGCTTTCATTTCAGCTCGTTACTATAGCAACCACAAAGCTTTCCAGCAGTTATTTGCTGCTGGGTACCCTGGGTGTGATTACAGCTATAGTTTTTCTGTCAAACGCACAGCAATCTATACTTGCGCTTTTTTAAGTTATTGTTAGCTTTATCTGTCTATCTTTACAAAGCGAAAATGCTGTTAACGAATTTTTTTCTGTCTTTCTTTACTTTGTATAATATAAAAGTGTAAAAAAGATTATTTTCATTTCTTAAAAATATATTATAATTTTAAATAACATGCATTTCAAGATTTAAATGTTGTTGAAACTTTACTAGTAGTTCTCCTTTTTTTAATAGTGAATAATAACAGAGACTAGGTATTAGATGTCTATGTTTAATAATAACATATATAATACTTAGACACAATTTTCTTAAACTCAGCTTTTGAAAGATCATCCATCCCTCAATTTCAAGTAACACTTCACAAATTTTTCTGAATAACATCTCTTGCGATGATTGAACACAGGGTTCTTGACGCAAGTAGGCAAATTTCGAAGAAACTTCCTCAGGTCATCGGCACAAAACACACAGATTATATATTTTAAAGTTTTCCATTCTGCTTCTGTTCTGTCTCTATTTTAAATAATATTAATTAATTGATATGTCGTAAAATATACCGTCAAAATAATATTTTAAAAATTGAGGTGAAGGTAATAATTCCATAGCGTCCTATTTGCTTTAAATAAAAAATTTCATTATTTTTAACGAATACTTGACAAACAAAAATTATAAAAATAAAGCTTCCGTTCGCTTTAGTAACACAGATTTGTTGACAGCTAATATCATACATTATTTTTGACGAACAAATGTTTATTTCATGCAATTAAGATCTTAGGAAGGTATTTCTTGGATACAGAAACCCCACATAATTACAAAATGAAGCAAGAAATGTTTCTATCAAGAATATTTTGCAAAAAATATATTTTTAGCAAATGTTAGTAGTAAAATTTAAATTAAAGTAGAGTTAATCTATTTTTAAATATTTCATGTAACTAAAATTCAAGGAAGACGTTTCATTTGGACCCTAGATATCTAACGAATTCTTTGCAAAATATAGACACTTGACAAACAAAAATTATAAAAGTACAGCCTTCCGTTCACTGTAGTAATACAGATTTGTTGACAGCTGATAGAGTATATTATTTTTGACGAACAATGTTTGTTTTATACTACTAAAATCCTTCATTGGGTACATAGAGACTCAATATAACTATTATAAAATATGCAAAAATATTTTCTACGTTGGGGGTTGGAACCTTCGGCAACATGCACTAAAACAGAGTT
>MU192942.1:10100-26358 GCA_016904865.1 Pissodes strobi | reverse complement strand
CTATCTATTCTGCATCTTTTCATTTAGCTTCTATTCTGCGTCCACCACAGTATATCAAAATTTTATTACAGGTTCATGTCAGAAAAGCGCGCCCGATTTGGGAACTAAAAAGTATATAGGAATCTGTAATTTGGTTTCTTAGATATTAACGGTTTTATATATTGCTGTGATTCTGCGTCCGTCCATTCTGCAAATGATTTAGCATCCGATATTCATTTCCATTTAGGTATGTTTTATGCGTCCTGATGAATATATATTTTTTTACTGGTATCTCTTCTGCGTCCGCAGTGTTGCCACTTTTTTTTCTTAAAAAAAAATCTGAGAAATTAACAATCTCCTCGTTTTTTTGAAAGTCGTAAATAAGTAAAACACGGATAGATTAAACATGCTTTTTATTTATTCTTAGTTATAGATATTCCTACAGTCTTACTGTTGCAGTTACGGCTGGCGTTCTTACTTTAGACATAACAAATCATAATGTAACACACGTAACAAAATACAAAACAAACATCTTTTAGTTAAGACGAAAATTGGATAACATTCAATTTTGCAGTTTTAATTACTACAATTTTTAAATGAAATAAATACAAACAGGTTTTACGAATTTCTTATTTTTTACTTAGCTTTAGGGGGAAAGTGGACTGGCCAAAGATAAATAGTTAAAACTGTTGCATATTTTTTCTTAATACTTTTTTACGTATTGCGGTAAGATTACGGGGTCTCATATGCCAATAATACAGGGTGTTTTAACACTCTGTATTATTAAAGTAACGTGCAAAATATCCAAGTTTGCTTACAAATTCTACCTGGCCTTGTGAGTTAACTGTGATTATTGAGACATACTCCTGCTCACTGAGGTACCGCCATGTGCCATTTTTTAAATTTTGAGGTTATTTCATTTTATTAAGGAGATATTCCAATTTATCCAAGCTACTTACCTCATTTTTCGAAGATATGAAGGATTTAAATATAGTATTTATAAGTTGAACGTATGCCATTTCAATGTAAACGTTATTCTTATTATGTCTTCTTTATCGTTTATTTATTGGTTATTGAATGGAGATCCCTGCACATAATATACAGGGAAAACCAAACATTTCTTGTAAATTACATAAAAATCAAGCAATCACAGAATCTTCCATGAATGAATTTAATTAAAACGCAAGTGTCATTTTAGTTAAACTTTTTTATTGGTAGTCATCAAGTTTTCAATCCGACGTTCCTTCTTTGAGCCTCCATCATCAACTTATTTTTTTTTTAATACGGGCCTGATTTATGTTGTTTTTTTTTTTGATTATCTTGTTCTCCCAAAGCTAGTGACATATTACACTTAGCCTACCAAAAATACAAAGCCAAGCCATATTGCTCTATCTCTTTCGTACATTAGTTCATTATGGCAAAGGAATTTTTTTTAGTGTATTTAAAACTGAGAGTGACAGCTTTGTATTTGGTGGACTGAAAACTTTCAAAAAGTGAAATAAAAATACAGGTCCGTATCTTTTATAAATTTGATTATGACCCAAATTCCCAAATACAAGACGTCGTCGGATTCAAAATTTGACAACGTCATCTTGTGGAGAATAAAAAGTGCCAATAGCAATGTGAAATTTATTTTACAATATCTCTTCAAGATTAAATTTATTAAAATCCCCGATAATGCAGTACTTTGGAAAAATTGGGATAACTCCTTAGGAAAATAAGATAACCTCTAAATTTCAAAAAGTCCCCAGTGAGCAAGCAGTATGTACTAATCATCACAGTTCAGTCACAAGGCCAGCTGCAATTTCGAAACAAACTTTGGCCATTTTGCACGGTACCTTTTCAACACCCTGTATTATTGACAGTTTAACGTTAAAAAAACTTGTCTACTCTAAAAATGTATCTAAACAAACGTTACCGAGCACTGTTCGCGAAATTTAAGTCGGGCATCATTTGACCAAGTAAACTTAAATTTTTTTTTACCGGAGCAGATCAATTGTGGAGTACTTTATTTTTAATTGCAAAGTAATGTAGTCTCAAACTTTATGAAAAAAATCATATTTACTTCATATGTCCAGCACTGTATTTGGGCTTTACGAGAAATATTTAACAATGAACTTAAACCAATAAAATGACAAAGTCAGAAAGATAAAATAAAATCCAGAAATATAAAATGGCCGTATGCCATAAAAGTTTTAAATAGTAGTTCTCTATTTTTGATTTTACAAAAAAGTGACTCTTCTTTTTATTTTAAAGCAAAATGTTATAAGAAAATATTACTCAGGACTAAAAAAATTAGATAAATACAAATTTTCATCCAATTACAGGGCATCATCAAAAACACATCTACCGTTACCTCTCTAAAAAAGCTGATGAGCTAAAGAAAATGGCACCCTGTAAATTCAAATATTTGAATGAAAGTTTGTATCTAAATAACTCTTTAAGTCCTAAGTAATACTTCCTCATAACATTTTGGCTAAAGATAAAAATTAAAGGTACTTTCTCCCTTAACGTAATTTCAGGTTTTTACATTTTTATCGACACCCTGTACATGATGTAGTAAATTTTGATATGACAATATTATTTACACGTAAAGCAGAACTTGTTATGAAGAGTCACTATTCAAAATGAAAAATAGGGAAACTTTCATCTGTCTAAAATTTTTTTGGACACCACATAATAAACTTAAAATAAATTATTTTAGTCATCATTTTTGCTTTTTTTGGTGTAGCTGTTTTGTACAAACACCTTAATTTTTAGCCAGGATTTGTTTTTTAGCAGCTCAGGATATTTTTCTAATAAGACATCACATTCTCCCCTCTTTGGAGGTTTTTTCGATTTAATGTGATCTTTGAAAAACTCCTTTACAACTTTTTGTTGAGCAGTTGTCCACGGTATAAGTTGTCTTATGTTGGTTTTCTTAGGTATTTCTTGTTTCAATCTTACAGCCCTATCCAATATGTTTTGTTTTATTTTATCTTCAACATTTAATATTGTTTCATCTAAAGTATCTTCTTCAACAGTTGAACTTTTATCATCTATACTTTCATCCCGCAAATTTATTTCTTCGTCCATTTTTAAATCTATTTCTTCTAAACTTTTTCCTTTATATTTTCCTGCTTCCCCTTTTTCCATTAGCAGTAATAATTTAGCAATTTTCGCCGTTTGGAAAATGTCATCTGGCAAACGATAAGACTTATTATGTACATCCATAGTATGGCCCATGAACGTGGCTAATTGCTCAATATCATTAGATGTCATATTAAAAAGTTGGGTTAAAGTTGCCAAATGCTTGCGTAGCCTTGTTGACGTTAGTGCATTTGGGTTTTTTGCTCCACATAACTGGGAATGTTTTTTTATCACTTTATACCCGATAATTGGATGCTCTGAATTAATATTTGGAAACAAATATAAATTATTTGCCTTAACGAAACGGGGTCTTAATTTCAAAAGAAGGCTAATATGGTCTTGCAGATCTTGACTGAAAAGGACAGGTACACCTCTTCCTCTTTTTCCCCTTATAACTACCCGTTTGAAAGTTTTTAGCAGTATTTTTTCAGACGGTGAAACTACTTCCGAAAACTCTTCGTAAGTATCTTGAGTTTTGTTCTCTACTTGAAGGTAGGTGGTGAGCTTCAACCGTTGTAATTCACCTACCCTCTTTCGATTTAGAAGAAGGGCCCGACAGAAAATTGTTTCTAATAGTAAAATAAAACTTTGTAAGTCAGTATTATTTTTTCGAAGTTTCATGTCAGCCTGGTTTCCCATTTCAATCAGATATTTTCTAAATAACTTAAGGTCTGCCGCCAAAGGTACAATAGTAATTTTGTTCCAGGTTTTTGTATTCAAATCATTTCCGGCTTGACTTGATACTTCATGCTTCCATGTGCTCTTTAGAAGTTCCTTAAAAATATTAATATTTGCTTCCACTTCTGCGCAGTGTACGGAATGAAAATTATATTTTTGTTTTACAAGATGTAGAATGGCAATGTCACAACAGTCTTTTAAACTTGTGCTTATATTCATGCCAAAAGTTGGCGATAAATATATATCCTTTTCTGGGTCGTATTTGGCAATAATTTTTGCACTGCTGACTACAGTATCAAAATATTTTGGGTGGAGCAAATCATAGAGATTTTTTATATTTGAATCGATTTTTTGGCATTCCATTAGGGTTTTTGCCAATTCTCTCATCTTTCTAGAACAAACATTAACATGGTGCTCCTCCCTATGGGTGTTTAAATACCTTGCTCCGTAGGCACAAATGAGAGCATCTTTTTTTGCAGTTAGAGCCACTTTATCCACACGCATTCGAGGAAAAACTTTGGTTTTTAAATCAGAATTAATTGTTACTTTTGGTAATAAAACAAGGTGTGAATCACTGAGGTTTGACTTCTTATTGGTGGAATTTTCTGAGCAAGATTGTTTATGTTTCCATAATAATTTTCTTGAATAATAGCCAAAGCAAAATGAGCAAGGTAAGTAGTTATCTTCAGAATTGCCAGTGTTACTTTTATGAACCGGTTTAAATAACGATTGGGAGTTTTTAATAAAATTTCCTTTTTTACGCAAAGTTGCAATTAACCGTTTTCTTTCAATTGATTTTGCCGGTAACACAAATGCTCTCTGAACCTCAAGTTCTTGGGAATGATTTCTGCGTATGTGTCTCGCAAAATTTTGGACATCAACTTCACAAAAGTAGCAAAAGTCTGGACTGCGCAAAATCGATGCTTTTTTAGTTTTTAGTACTTTGCTTTTATTATTTTCTGATAATGTCGAATCTTCAGCTTGAGCTTTATGAAAAAAAAAACATTATATTTGTATGTTAGAAAAAAATATATCTATAAAATATAAGTCCCCTTTTAAGGGGGATTTTTTATTCCCTAAATTGTTCATAACTTTTCTAACTTTTAAATTAAATAGTCACTTATTAAAATATAACAGATATTAAAAATTTACCTCAAAATGCAACTGCCCCAGATCTGATGCTTCAACAGTTGAAGACTGAAATAAAATAATAATTATTAAGAAGTGATTTCTTATAGTTGTAAGTCGTGAGTATATTAAATTTAATAAAAAAAGTCCTTATATCCCATGCATCAATGTGTATTATTTAATATTTTTTTAAGATACTGGAAAAATAATATAAATAATAAAAAAGAGTCGCGTGTAACACAGTACACGACGTGGTAGAAATTAATACTTCTTTACCTATTCCATAAGAGAGAAAGAAAGAAAGAAAGAAAGAAAGAGAGAGAGTGAGAGAGAAAGATAGAGAGAGAGCGAGAGAAAGAGAGAGAGAGAGCGAAAGAGAGAGAGCGAGAGAGAGAGAGAGAGAGAGAGAGAGCGAAAGAGAGAGAGAGCGAAAGAGAGAGAGAGCGAGAGAGTGAGAGAGAGTGAGAGTGAGTGAGTGAGTGAGAGAGAGAGAGAGAGAGAGTCACATACTGCATCTCTCTTACGAGGCGAAAATTTCAATGCGTGTCGTGACGCGACCTTGAAAAATCACTCTAATTCGGCCAAAGAAGTATTCACTTCAGTAAGCCAAGTTAGATTTTCACATCTAAAAATCATTATTGTGGAATTACTTACTGATTTTTGTAAACTCTGCAACGCATTTAAATTTCGTAATGCGGTATTCGAAGATTCTGTAGTTTGCACAGATAGCAGAGGAGGTTTCAAAATTTGGTTTCTAGTTTTCAGTCGGAACGGTTGCTATAAAAAAAATTATAAGCTATTTTTTGAACGAAATAGAATGTTCTACCTTATACAGAATCTAGGTGAAAAAAGTTGAGAAAATATAAATAGATAAGTAGTACTCATATCTACCTATTTTAAGAATAATAAATCAGTCATTAACTACATTAACTTACTAAAATCTCGCTGTCGATGTCGGTGTCTGATGGATAAAACGTTGGATCTTCATCAGTAGCATATGGATCTTCATCAGTTTCAGATATTATGCTTTCCTCTGAATCGGAGATTGCTGATGAAAATTTTAAATATTAGAATTAAAAATGTTTTGCACTAATGTTACATTAATAAAACTAAACTTTATTTTGACGGTTGAATTTAGTACACAGGATATCTCAAAAATCCTTGGTGCAATAAATTGAATTCCCGTTTTTTATTATTTTTTTTTTTGTTTTAGTAGTTTTTTATTTTTAATTATAAAAAAATACTGTATTAAGATATAAACCTAAATTCACCCCTTTTTAAGTTATAATAATTTAAACATTAATTAGTCAGTCAAGCGGCTCCTTCTTACTGCAGTTTCGTATCTTTAAGCATTATAAATTATAAGATGAGATTGACACACCCTGTATAATTAATTGAGGGGTCAAAATAAAGTTTCGTTCTAATTATGAAGCATTTGTAATTCTAAAATTTGTACCTGCTAGTTCATTATTTTCTAATGAATACCCTGTCCCAGATGTTGCAGCATTCAGCAAAATATTTTGATGAACAATGATTTTGCTATCTGGAATATAAAAATATGGTATATATAATCTGTAAAGGTGCGTATAAATATCGCGAGACGCGCGCGAGTCGCGCCTGAGCCGCGTGTCCAACGAGCCTAGTTCGTCATATTTATACAGGGCTCGCGAGTCTACCACGAGCCACTCGAGGGAGGCTCGGCGGAAGCTTGCAGCGATCTGTTTTCTGTCGGTTTTTGGGGTGAGATTGACGACGCGATAGTTGTTGGTGAATATGCAGTGGTCCGCAGAAACCATGTTACATTTAGTGGAGGCCCATAAATTATTCAAACATTTTCGTATTGTCCGCTGATATGCTGGAACGGAACTCTAAATCTGCTAGAAGTTTTTTAAATAAAGCAGTGCGCCACCATCGCCATCGCCGCGGTTTTCCCTTTTTATTTAATAAACTTGATTAAATTAATAAAGCACCACTGCACATAACTAGTAGAGCTGCCGTTTGTTCTTCGTCGTCAGACATGGCAGGTCTATTATTTCTATAGTCTTTTCTTCGCTTAATTACGCACAGAGAAAACTGTTAAATAGGTTTCTTAAAGAGCATGAGATACCACACCTGTATGCAAAATTTGAATAATATTCATTGGGCCAATTAAGAATTTTGTAAAAAATTATTGGAAAATTTTGAAGTAGCATGTCAAATCATTTAACTTGACATTTGACGTTAAATAATTCTAGTTATTTTGGTGCGTATAAATATAGCGAGACGCGCACGAGCAAAGCCTATTCTTGGAAATTCGTGTCTCGCGGCAACTTTTTTGGAGCAGCGAACTCGACGCGAGTATCCTGGATCCATCAGGAGATACGCGCATGCCACGAGCCATCGACGAACTTTTGCATTTGCTTTTGAGCTCACTTCAGAATGAGCCCATGAAAAATAAGTGGACACGTGTTTTTTTATTTTTCATAAGTCAAAAAATGAGGCAGATACAATGCCTTGAAATGTGCTTATGACGTCACAATACACATTAATTGTTACGTCATACCATGCATAGTATATCTATATATACAAAACTAAAAACTGGCATAGCTCTCGTAATAATCAAATTTAGTGGAAATAAAAAAATACGTATCGATTTTTTTTCACTGTTCTATAGTTTGCAATAAAAAATAATCAGTTTAATTTCTCAGCAAACTTTCTAATTATCGTGGTTGCCTGAAGAAGTGCGACGGAATAATCGTGGTTGCCTATAATTTACATGGGATTTCTTTTATGTCTTACGCTGATACACCATTTGGTAACCTTGTTATATTAAAAAAAAAGCGTGTGCACTATGTGCGCATATCTGAAGTGAAACTTCTTAAACTTAAACGCCCTAGCCTTATACATATCGTAACGGATTTGGTTAAAAAGCAGTTTTTTTAATATATCACTCAATTAACAAAAAGGGAAGGCCGAAATGAAAAAAAAATATTCTTCATAAAAGTTTCGCTTATGTCTTGACAAGGTAATAAAACAAATCCATATTTTTTGCTTGTAAACTAACAAAGAGATCACAATAAAATATCGTGACCATTTTTCGTCAGCTGCCACGGCATGCTAGCGCGGCCTCTCGTCGTGTCGCGACCTTCAAATTTTACTCCCGGGGCGCGTTAAGAAGTTTCACTTAAAAAAAAAGCGTGTGCACTATGTACGCATATCTGACGTGAAACTTCTTAAACTTAAACGCCCTGGCCTTATACATATCGTAACGGATTTGGTTAAATGGTAGTTTTTTGTAAATATGCCACTCAATTAACAAAAAGGGAAGACCTAAATAAAAAAAATATTCTTCGTAAAAGTTTCGCTTATGTCTTGACAAGGAGACAAGGTAATAAAGCAAATCCCATATTTTTTGCTTGTAAACTAACAAAGATATCACAATAAAATCTTATACATATCGTAACGGATTTGGTTAAAAAGTAGTTTTTTTAAATATATGTACCACTCAATTAACAAAAAGAGAAGGCCTAAATGAAAAAAAAATTAGTGTGTGGTTAAGACCGCACGACAGAAGTGAAAACTTCAACAAGCGCGGTGATCGTTTGTCAGAATTTCGATCCGAGCCTTCGTTGCAGACATACCGGCGAAAAACGGTTTTCCCCCCAAAATCCCTTCTTAAATTAGAGCCCCGGTCCCCTCCGTATGGTCTAAGGTGGCCCCCCATGAGGCGCACCTACCATAAACATTTCGACCCCGTACCTCTTCCCGTTCTCCCGAAATTAATTATTTCAGGTTTTCCTTCTCCTTCGTCCCCTGGCAAACGGGGGGAGGGTACGGGGTCCCGTTTTTGTCCAGGATATTTTTACCTCGGCTACATCCTCTGAAAATTTCAGCCCTCTACCTATACGGGAACATGCCAGTAGAAGGAGCGTTACGTTACATATCAGAGCATGACGCGTGACGCGTAACGGCTCCGTCTCATTCAACCCCCACAAAAAAAATGCAAAACGCGCCTAAAGAAGTTTTCACTTAAAAAATATTCTTCATAAAAGTTTCGCTTATGTCTTGACAAGGTAATAGAGCAAATCCCATATTTTTTGCTTGTAAACTAACAAAGATATCAGAATAAAATATCGTGACGGTTTTTCGTCACGCTGCCACGGCCTGCCAGCGCGGCCTCCCGTCGTATCGCGACCTTCAAATTTTACTCCCGGCGGCGCGCGTTAAGAAGTTTCACTTCAATAAAACTTGTATTACATACCTGTTGAAGTATTATACTTGGTATTGGTAGGGTTTAGCACCATATCAACCAATTTTCGTGCCCTGGAGGACATGTCTAAACTATAAAAAATAATATTTGAAATAAAAAATTTGGTGTGTGCTTAAGACAGAACGACAGAAGTGAAAACTTCAACAAGCGGAGTCATCGTTTGTCAGAATTTCGATCCGAGCCTTCGTTGCAGAGATACGGGCGAAAAACGGTTTTCCCCCAAAATACCCCCTTAAATTAGAGCCCCGGTCCCCCCCGTATGGTCTAAGGTGGCCCCCCCATGGGGCGCACTTTCCATAAAAATTTCTATCCCGTACCTCTTCCCGTTCTCCCGAAATTAATTATTTAAGTTTTTCCTTCTCCCCCTTCCCCTTGCCAAACGGGGTGGGGTACGGGGCCCCGTTTTCATCCAGGATCTTCTTTTTACTCCGGCTACATCCCCTAAAAATTTCAGCCCTCTACCTATACGGGAACATGCCAGTAGAAGGAGCGTTACGTTACATATCCGAGCATGACGCGTGAAGGATCGGTATCATTCAACCCCCACCAAAAAAAAATGCAAAACGCGCCTAAAGAAGTTTTCACTTCAAAAACATCGCTTATTATTAGTGAATTTTAAGGTTATAAATACTGTAAAACATAGATCACTTACCTGTTATTTAAACCACTTTATATTCTCGAGGTACCTTGCATTTTAGCATCAACAACACACATTTGTCACGCACAAAATAAACAGTGTTTCTACCACCAAGAACCAATAATAAACTGATATTTCCCAATTTAATAAGAAATGTGTCTATTTTTAGAACAAGCCGTGTTGCCGGCTTGTCGGACGCAGAATCATCTTATAATGGATAATAATATACATCCTGTAAATATACATCAAACGCTCGTTTCGCCGTCTGGTGTTAAACGCGTGAACCTTGCTTTGTATAACACTTTTCACTTTACCAGTTTTCTGCGTCCAAAAGTAAAATTTAAATCATCCGCCAACAAAATATGCGGCAAAATACTGCGCTTTACTTAACAACATTAAAACGTAGACAGTAAACACTTTAAAAACAGATAAAAGAGTGGCTTTTAGATTAGCACTTTGAAAGTTACTTAGGGATAAATTTTCTGCGTCCATATATGGACGTACAATCCCGGTGGACGCAGAATCATATGGAAGTATGAAATGTATGGACGTAGAAATAATAGTGATATGTATATATATATATATATGTATATGTATATATATATTTTTTCTTTTCTTGTACCAGCTATAACTGATTTACTGTTATTTATTCCCTAATACGTTTTGATAAGTAGTGTGAGTGCTGAAACTCCTTATTTTTAATGAATGTTGGCACCTAAAGGTCCCCATTTTTTTTTAATAGAGGACTTTAGGTGTCTACAATTTTTGTTTGAGGAATAAGGTGCTTTAGCACCCGAGCTACTTGAGAGGCGTTATTACTAAACGCTATTTAATGCACTAATCTGAGGATAATATTATAATAGTCAATGAAATAAATAGAATTGTATATAAATTAACTTTTTATAGTTTATCTAAGGTTTTTTTTAAATAGAGAGCTTTAGGTGTCTACATTTTTTTGTCTGAAGAATAAGGTGCTTTAGCACTCAAGCTACTTGCCAGGCGTTATTACTAAATGCTATTTGATGCACCAATCTAAGGATCATAATTATAATAGTCAATGAAATAAATGGAATTTTATATAAATTGACTTTTTATAGTTTTTCTAAGGTGATTATCTTTGCTTTTTAAAAATAATCTTTCCAGCTAATTTAAACGAAATTTTCGGATTTAAATTTAGGCCAAAAAGTACCCACATAAGCACGCATTAATTTAATTTGAGAAATTACCGGCACTCTAAGCGATATCTCAATTAGAATGCTTGAACAAGACTTTATCGAAAAATAGGCGAAATAATGTGGACGATTTAGTCTGAAATGTAATTATCACTGCTGTTAGAAAGCGTATCATTAAAAAGCAATAAGACGGACTTTTAATAACGAGCACGAGTAAATAGTGCAAATAAAAGACCGAATTTCCTTTCGTTCGAGGCATGGTAATTTTCGGTTATTAATGACATTATTAGCACAAATAGAAGACAATTATCGTATTATCAATATGCCCGATAATTACCTGTTTCCTCTTGTGATTGGTTTCCGTGGTCAGTTGGGTTTCGGTAATTTGGATTTTTAATCAGTGGCGACTTTAGATCCAAATTTTTGGATATATAAAATCTAATATTTTAGAAAATAGCTTATATTGCTTGTGCCGAGAATGTTTTTGGAAACCATCGAAATTTAACATATTTTCCCAGAGAAGGGTTTTCCAAAAACATATAGAAGCAAATTGTATGCGCTAGATTTCTTAGCATCATGCCCTTCAAATACACTAATCTAGTTCGTTTATAGGATAAAAAATATGATCATATTATGTGAAATACATCTTCTTATGGAATGTTTTAGAAAAATTATTTTCAAAAAAATTTCTTAACTTCTTTTTATGAAAGGGGTAACCGCGTCACCCAATCCTCAAATTTCCAAAAAGCTGTTTTATACGTTGCATATGCCACAGGTTCTTAACTTCAACATTGACTGATCGATTCCAAGTGATTTGGCAACCATGTAATGTGCAGAAAAGTGACAGCTGACCTCTAATAACCCACTCGTGTGATGTTAACAGGTGGGTTGGTGAGTATTTATCGAAAATCAATATTTTTACTTTTGTAAGTCGATTCATTGTGTTCCCAAAGAGTATAATAATGTAAAGCGAGGACAGTAAGACACAGCAATCAAATTAGAGAGGGACAGATGAGAACTCCGACTTAAAGGGCGCCTCGTATGTTATCGGATTATACTGGACACAATCGTCAAGCAAAGACGATCAGCCAACACAGTGGGTTAAATATATCTCGTAAAGGTCAAGTTTAGATTTATTAGGGAGACGTTTGGTTTAGTTTTTTAATTCATATCGTGTAATTGAAATTAGGTGTGTAAACTTTAATTATGATATGTAACACAATTCATTTAATAGAATCTTTTAACAATCACTCGGTAAAATTTTGCTTACCTACAATACATGCATTTTACATGACTTCTCTCAAAAAATCCTCGGATTTTTGATAAAACATTAATTGTTTTAATTTTAAATCAAATATGCAGAAAATTCTACGTTAAATTTTAGAATAGATACTTTGACCATTGGATAATAATATTAATTATCATTTTTTTTTCCGTGGAGATATTATTACTTTATGTTCCGTTTGCGTTCTTTTGGTAGAGGGCTTGGAATTTTTAAAATATAAGTATTCGAATAGTCGTTTGGTATTTTATTCAAATATTCGAATATCTATTTGAAGAGTCGAATATTCAAATAGTAGAATATGTATTCAAATTGTCGAATTTTTTAACTCAGAAAAAATTCCAATTTAGAATAATCGAAATATCAAATATTTGCATCATTCGAATACAATTCCGAGCCATAATCGAAAATATTATATTTTAAACCAAAGCACATGTTATTATGCACAGCTACATACATATGCGGATAGGAGACACAAAAGTTAGATGACAAATGCTCTAAAAAGGTTTTTCTACTACCGTGCGTAAAATACTTACTTTACGCACTCTCTAAGATTCGTAAAATAGGCCTTTTTAATGTGCAGTGCGTAAAGTAAGGTATTTTACGCACTAGTGCGTAAAGTAAAGCTTACATATTTTTTGACGTTTACTGACATATTTTTTGACGTTTAGGGCAGTGCGTAAAGTAATATAACATTATTTTTATTTTTTCATATATTTTTCGGTAGTAGAAATATTTTGTATGCTACTCATGTGTAAAGTACCCTTTTTTTATTCATGGGTTGACAATATTCCCATTCATAAAAAAAGATTCACTTTACACACTTGTTGCATAAATAACTATTTTCGACAAAAAATCATTCTTGATATAAGTTCCTGCTTCCCGCAAAAACAGTAAAATACAGTCTACGAAGCTAATTTTCAATTTTTTATAAAGAGTGCCCAAAAACTACGAAAAATGACTTTCATAATCAAAATAATCTTGAAAATTAGTTTTTTAAAACAGCAAATTTAAAAAAAATGTAAATTTAAATTAAGAACAAAAGAGCCTTGCATGATAACAGTTTTCCAGAAAACACGAATAGTCGAACAAAAACCGATTAGTCAAATATTCGAATTTTTTAAGTAACAAAAAATTCGGATTTAGAATAATCAAATATTCGAATGCAATTCCGAGCCCTAATATAAACACTAGTAACATTTTAGTCATCTAATGAGAATTAATAAATTAAAACCTGAAGCATCTTTCTTCATAAAACTTATTAACTTAATGACCAAATAACCTACAGCATAAAAAAATAAATAGTTACAATTAATTGCCGTTTTATTTCTAAAAATACAAGCCTACATTTTTAAAAAACAATATTACTTAAGTGGGACATATAGAAAACAGTAATAAACTGTCCTAAACACATCCTCTATTCATAACGGTTATTTTTTATCGCAGCTAATCGCATTTTCTATAAAACAGACTAAATTAAAATTTCGTTTTAATCACTATTTTATGATTTTAATCATATTTTATAGGTAAATGTCTGAAAGGTAATTAATTTGAAAGAAAATATCTAAATATCCTAAGCTAATAATTCAAATCCGCCATAATTTTGCCTCCTAATGGCGAATGGGCGGAGTTAAATTGATGCTTGTCGCCACTGTCTTGTATAAAGTCTAAGAGTTTATCCCCTCTATGTTTTGAACGAAACTTTCCTTTAAAATAATCGAAAAATATTTTTTTAATTTAAACTGAAGGAAATTCTTATTTGATTAATTAAAGCTTTTAGACGCCCTGAATACATTTTAATAAAAATTCGCCGGAAGCATTAAAAACCTGAATTTTATCACATTTTTTAATTTATTAAAATAAGTTGAGTACTGAGATTTTAAGAAAAAGCAAAAGTTTAAACAAAATCAGAGAATTTGAATGAAAATCACTCGATATAAAATTTTATCCTAGCAGAAAGTATTAGATATTTAGTAAAATTTAGCCTCAATTTCGTTATTTCGACGCACTGTGATGAAATCGATTATTCGCCATCTTGTTTGACTTGACCAGAGCCTATAGATATTCTAAAATTTGACGTCAACATCGCCCGCCTTGATAAAAAGTTACATCCGGCAACGTCGCGATATTTCCGAGTTAAAGGGACGAGGTCATTGAAACGGCTGACGAAAGATCAAAGGAAATTCGCCGGCTGTCTTCTCTTTACATTATATACTCTTTGGTGATAGTGTGAGATAATAATAGTTAAAACGAGTATGTGAAACAATTAGAAGAAAGGTGCAAAAATTGTACTTTTTTCAATTTGGGTAATGAAATGGCTTAAAATCTTGTCATCTCTAAAAAGCGCACATTACAGTATATTTAAATATTATGACGAAACTCGAAATGTCTCAAGGTTCTCGTGTAGATTTTCGAAATTTCCATAATATTCCCTACATTTTTCCCATTAGCGTGAAAATAGGGTTTCGATTTCTGTTAAATGCTGGATACTACTTAGGCATGTATGTTCGAGGATTATGGAGGAATCTAATATTTCTCAACATTCTCATGTCGATTTTTGAAATGTACGTAAAATTTCCTATCTTTGATGATATTTTCAGAGAATTTGATGGAAAATTGGAATTTTTTCAATATTAGTAAAAAATGGTTTAAAAAATCAAGTCATCTCTAAAATGTGCACAATGCAGTATATTTAAATATTATGAAGAAACTCGAAATGTCTTAACGTTCCCTTGTGGATTTGTAAAATTTGCATACAACTTCCTACCTTTATAAAGGTTTTCAATGATTTTAGGGCAAAACTTATATTTTTCCCATTAGTGTGAATATCGGGTTTAAATTTCTGTTAAATGCTGGAAACTACATAAGCATGTATATTCGAAGATTATGGAGGAATTTAATGTTTCTCAACATTCTAGTGTCGATTTTCGAAATCTACGTCAAATTTTCCATTTATGATGATATTTTCAGAAAATTTGGTGGAAAATTGCAATTTTTTCAATTTTGGTAAAAAGGGTTTCAAATCTTGTCTCTAAAAAGTGCACAATATTAAATATTATGAAGAAATTCGAAATGTCATAACGTTCTCCTGTCGATTTTCGAAATTTGCATACAATTTCCTACTTTTATGAAGGCTTTCAATGATTTTAGTGTAAAAGAATTTTTCCCATCATTAGCATGAAAATAGGGTTTCGATTTCTATTAAATGCTGGAAACTACTTAGGCATGTATGTTCGAAGATTATGGAGGAATCTAATATTTCTCAACATTCTCATGTCGATTTTTAAAATGTACGTAAAATTTCCTATTTATGAGGATATTTTCAGAGAATTTGATGGAAAATTGGAATTTTGGTAAAGAAATGGTTTATAAATTCTTGTCATCTTTAAAATGTGCACAATGCAGTATATTTAAATATTATGAAGAAACTCGAAATGTCTCAACGTTCCCGTGTGGATTTGTGAAATTTGCATACAATTTCCTACCTTTATAAAGGTTTTCAATGATTTTAGTGCAAAACTTATATTTTTCCCATTAGTGTGAAGATCGGGTTTCAATTTCTGTTAAATGCTGGAAACTACATACGCATGTATATTCGAAGAATATGGAGGAATTTAATATTTCTCAACATTCTAGTGTCGATTTCGATCTACGTCAAATTTCCTATTTATGATGATATTTTCATAGACTTTGGTGGAAAATTGTAATGTTTTCAATTTGGGTAAGAAAAGCTTTCAAATCTTGTCAATCTCTAAAGAGTGCACAATACAGTATATTTAAATACTATGAAGAAACTCGAAATGTCTCAACGTTCTAGTGTAGATTTTTGAAATTTGCATAAAATTTGCTCTTTTTATGAAGGTTTTCAATGATTTGAGTGCAAAGCTTACATTTTTCCCATTAGTGTGAAAATAGGGTTTCGATTTCTGTTAAATGCTGGAAACTACATAGGCACGTATATTCGAAGATTATGGAGGAATTTAATATTTCTCAACATTCTAGTG
>MU192942.1:0-10090 GCA_016904865.1 Pissodes strobi | reverse complement strand
ATGAATATTCGAAGATTATGGAGGAATTTAATATTTCTCAACATTCTCGTGTCGATTTTTGAAATCTACATCAAATTTCGTATATATATTTTCAGAGACTTTTGTCGCAAATTGTAATTTTTTCAATGTAGGTAAAGAATGGGTTTCAAATTTTGTCATCACTAAAACTGCACAATACAGTATATTTAAATATTATGAAGAAACTCGAAATGTCTCAAGCTTCTCGTGCAGATTTTCGAAATTTGCATAAAATTTCCTACCATTACGAAGGTTTTCAATGATTTTAGTGCAAAACATTTCTTCCATTAGTGTGAATATCGGGTTTCGATTTCTGTTAAATGCTGGAAACTGCAAGACCTAATTACGTAACGTTACGATACCCCTTACCATTTCTGACATCTCAAGAGTGGCAGTCAAAGTTGCAGCATCCTGTATATGCGAGTGTCACAAAATAGTGACCAAAACAACGTTGCCATTTCTTATACGACTTCGAAGATCGGCATTCAACCTGGTATGTTCCACATGTTATAAATGACAGAAACTTGATTGAAAAAATATTCATAAGTGCAGTTCACACGCGGTAGAAGTGGAACCTTCATAAAACTAAACCAAGCGGTCACCCATCCAAGTACTAACCACGCTCGACTTTGCTTAACTTCAGCGATCGGACTCTTATTCCTAACAAATATGTAACAACTGCATAACTGCGTTCTATCTCTTTCTCTCGCAAGCTACATCCTACAGATCTCTTTTTACTGCCGCTTTTTCGACTCATCGAGTCTCAAATCAAACCCGTGCTCAAAAAGTTCGAAATCAAACGGAATATGGCAACGCTGTTTTAGTAGCAAAATGTGAATTTCAAAATTTTATTTTAATGTCTCAAATAGGAAAATGGTTTAAAGATGGGATTCGGTATATAAAGTGTGTCTCACTCTAATGCATCCATCGATATTCGATATATCGAATGCTCCATTCTAAAATTAGGCTACGTTTTTAATATCACAAAAGGGATGAAGGAAGCGCAATCTAATAAGACTTTTATGAAAAAATATATATCTTACCTTTTTTAGCATCCTCCCTTCGCTTCCATAAGTAAAACAGCGCCCCTAGCAGGAGCACGGTACAGAAAAACGTCAACAGCACCGCGGCCGCTATCGAGCCTGCGCCGTAACACGATGACGTCACCCCGAGACCAGTGTCCTGCCCTCGGGCTACTCCGATCAGGAGAGCGAAAAGAACGAACGGGACGAAAAACAATTGCGATTTGATAGTAGCGGACATCTTCATCAGTTTTGCGAAAGGGTCGTTTTCGGGATTTAATCGATTTACTTATTTTCTTTTCTTGTCTGGTACTAATGTTTAGTTTTCAGTTATCGTTTTTCATGTTATCGATACAACTGGCGTCCCATCATCGATATTGCCCTGCAACATAATAAAAAAGCAATAAATCATGCTGTTATATTACGATAAAATTTTATTGTACAGATAGAAATTATTACGGTTCTAGTTTCGGAACTCGCGAATAACAATTGAAAGGTATTCAAATTAGGATCATTGTACGTTAAAATTATCATTTTTTATGTGGGAAAGGATTTAGATAAGTGAACCGGGCTATTGGAAGAGTGATGTTTGGTAAAAGCATGTGAATTACAGTTTCGCTTATCGATACGATACATCGATATTATATCGATACGAATCTGAAAGTCTCCTGTATCGATCGAGATTGTTGCTCACTTTAGTCCCTTACTATTGCGATCGTTATTACTGGAAAAGCGTTTAAAAATCTTATTTTTGAGAATCATTGTATCATCAAAAATCCATTGTTGAGAAATTCACATTTATTTGTCGGACGGTGTATCTAAGTTTGCGTTGTTGTCAAATCTTCGATAGCACTTTTTGAAATTTGAAAGCTTATTTCGATCGTCTTTGGTTGGTTTCGATTAATATGTTTGGTTGAAGTTATTAAAAAAATTAATTTCCAAAGCTGGCAACTGTGTGAAATTAGGTGCGCGTTTTTCCTTATACAGGGTGATTCATACTTAATTGTACATACGTTGTAGCTGTAAATAAAACAAAATAATTCCATCAGTAACTCATTATTAATGGTTATTAATGAAACCGGCTTCGTAAGTTCGTTCGATACTGTGATACAAGCTCGGATATTGTAATGATGTTGACCAAATTTTTCGTTTAGCATAATTTTTGAGCAACTCATTTTTGTACTCGGTAAGTATATTCCTTAATATATTCATATCTTATCCAACTTGATTCGAATTAAAATTCAGATCCAAAATAAGGCAAATTCAACTCGAATGGATATTTTCGTTTGGCAACATTCCTAAACTGATCGAGAAACAAAACAATTATTACGATTATTTTTGTTCACGGTTATCGCTACCGAGATAGGAGTTAATTTGAAACCCGTGTCAAATTTGCATAAATTTCATGCGATATTCTACAGGCAGGTATTTAAAAGCAAAACCTGTTCCAACACAGAGTTGTGTTTTTTATTGGTATTATCAAAATGGCATTATTTATTGTACTTAGTTGTAGCTTGTTCCTTAAAAACTGAATAAGAGATAGTTAAATTTACTGAATTCTTCAACCTCAAGCAATATTTCCAATCTTCCAGTCGAAACCAAAAACCTGGTCCATTGTCAGGAAATGTCGTCGTCCTAGTACCAGGCACATATGTGCCGTGCTAGTACTACCAATTCCAGTATCCATCCGTTAAATCCCGAACTTTGCCAACGACCGACGCGATGCCGACGGCATATTATGAAATCCAGAAGTGCGTTCTTAAATACTTTGCGAAAGTAAACTCTGTACTCTGTAACGTAATGACGACCATATTAGAATTGAACGAAAGGTAACTTTTCTTTTTAAACGGACTTAAGAGTACTATGGACCAAATTTATATTTAACCTAAGTTTATTTTATTTCATTTGATTTTAAGAAGTTTATCTTTTATAAGGCAGATTCATCAAATTAGTAGGTTTTGTGCACTAGCACTGACAGATGATGTATGACGTATTACAAATGGTGGTTGACAAGCGACAGTCTGCGACAGCCTTTAAAATTAAATAGCCCACGTGGAGAATAATGACAAGTGGCAGCTGGTAGTTGACAGATGACATAACCGATAAAACAAGTACGCCATTGAAATCGATAAGTTACGTTACTTTTAAGCAGAGAGATTTTAAGCCC
Source organism: Pissodes strobi (assembly GCA_016904865.1). Taxonomy (NCBI): domain Eukaryota; kingdom Metazoa; phylum Arthropoda; class Insecta; order Coleoptera; family Curculionidae; genus Pissodes; species Pissodes strobi. The sequence continues at coordinate 6,883 of MU192942.1, read as the reverse complement.
CTTGTTTCAGCATGTCGTTATGGTTATCGTTATTGTGGGCATGCGCAGTACTAAAATGTCATCACCTTGACTTTATTAACGATAACGGATTCCGTTAATTACGAAAAAATAAGGAAGGTGTTATCGTAATCGTTGTGGTTATTTCATGGGCTGCAATGTCGCAATGTGCTTAGAAGTTACTAACATTCTTTTGAGTTCGGCGAAATTTGATTGACTATCCGATGACAAATTTAGAAATTATATTTTTATTAGTTAACTTGGAATATATAAGTTACTTTAAGAAACTTAAATATAGTTTTTGCATTTTTAAGCATCGCATCGTAGGGCATTATTATTTCTTGGAATAAATAATACTATAATGATAAGCATTTTAAGATCCTTTACACAAATAGTGCACTATATAAAAATCGACCTCTCCTATTGGTCGATCTATCTCGTATTACAATATGTCTTCATGATGCAATCAATTTCTGTCAAGAGCTCTCGTGGTGTAGAGGTTTAGATAGCTGGGTGTCACCTGGACGGCACGGGTTCAAAACCCGCCCAGGAAACACCATTTCATCTAAAATACGTTAAAAATACTTTGGGACGGTGACTCTATCGATGATCGTATTAGATGTCTATTAGACAATTTAATGTCCGCACAATAGACATCTATTTTTGAGAGTTTTGAGAATTAAATATTAACGTTTATGTTATACATCTTTAAAATGTCTAATAATGTCAATCTATATTTCGTTTATTATTAGATGCATAAAAAACGTTTTTTTAGATGCATCTATTTTCGATTTATAGTTAATGTTATATTGATGCTTTTTAAGTGATGTTTAATATACATATTTAAATAGACGACTATTTTCCATAATTGGGTTATTTAAAAATAGACATTTAAAATATACATATTTAAGACATCCATAATGGTACTCTATATTTTGTACGTCAAAAGATGTCTATAAAACACTGTTTAAAAACGTTTAATTTCAATTAATAATGTTTCGTTTACGCTTTTTGTCCAAAATGCACTTCAAGATCATAAACCTATGATATAACCTATTATAGACATTTTACAAATATTAACGTTTATTTCCAAGTAATAAAATTTTAAAAATAACTAACCGAAACTAACCCTAGGAGAACAAATGCATAATTAGACATTGGATAAGGAAAACACATACCTACACATCTTCGTTTTATATCTTGACTAAAACCACAAGTAGCCTGCATTTAAAGTTTAAAACAAAAAAGAATATGATGTTAACGTGGATATAGTTAAAAAATAAAATGTGCTGTTGCAACTCATATAGTTATCAATATAAAACATGAATGATAATAACCGACGATAAATATAGCACCTACGAATTTCATGTTTAAAACAAAAAAACAGCATATATAATGAATTATAATATTTTAAAAATCAAATATATTATTGTAACCTGAAACTATAAGATAAATCGCTAACTATAGTACATGAATTCCAAATATAAGACAAAACAGAATATATTTTGTATTAACATATTCAAATATAAAATATATTGGTGAAACTTGCAGCTACAGCTACCATGATGAAAAGTAAATAACCAAAAATAACTAAGTAACTATAGTAAGTAAAATGAGTTAAGTTTAAGAGAATATGAAAACCAGAAAATAAAAAATAACTGAACAATATGTCATCAAAGTAAGTAGAAAAAATCTAACACCAAGGCTAGATGCTTTAAACTCTATTTCTTATTGATTACTTTTTCTTCTACTTTCATTTTCATGCCGCTGCTGGTTAACTCAACGCAGCCAATCCTGGACGGCTTTTATGACTATCATGTCGCTTAAATCAGATGGTTGTAACTCAGCAAAATGCGGATTATTAGCCTCTAAAAATAAGATCAGAAATAAATATCGGAATGCATTTTTAATATATAACGATAGCGGAATACTGTATATAAATTATGTACTATTGCTCCAAGAAACAAAACAAATAAAATAGGCGACAGTCGCTTAATGCTGCGCAGACATTGTAGTGGCACATAAGTTTCTGTGGTAGCAGCAGCAATGGCGCCATACCAAATGAGAAATTGCATCAATTTTTTATTTTTATAACTTTCTGATATTCCCTATTTTTTATTTCACTAGTCATCCGAAAATATCTTCATACCAATAAATACCAATTTCAATTGTAAATACAGTATACAGTATAGGAAGTGATATGTAACCAAAAGTTTGAAAAACAATATAGGTACAAGCATTTTTACCCGAGAATGTTTATAAAATTACACATTATTGTCTGCAGTAAAGCAATATTACATTACATTATGTAAATAAATTTAATAACAACTATACTTACCAAATACTAAAAATTAAATCATCACATAATATAGTTTTCACAAAACTTCAACGCGTCGCTGTAACGTGACCACTTGGGTTTTATACACGGCCATATTGCTAATGCTAATACTAATACTTGCTAATGAGGAAGGAGGCAGAGTTGCCAAATATTTTCAAACTATAGTGCCAAATAAATTAAATAATAATAATTCAGTTCGAAGAAATATGTTCATGATATAAAATCCAGCAAGCTCAAAACTATTAAATTAATGAGAATAAAACGTAACCGCCTCATAACGGCCATGATTATTTTCGATTACACCGCCTTTAACGCCGGACGCTAAAATTTTCGTTAGGAGCGCAATTTCTTATGAAAAAGCGCCATTTTTGTGTAATCCCGCCGCATCTGGCAACCGTGGAAGGAGTAGGTACATTCAAGTACGCCTGCGCCAAGGCTTGCGCTTTAGATATTATCTTTCATAGATGTTTAAAGACATCTTTGATTTACATTTATTTCACATAATATTATATAATTCCGATCTTCATCGCCCAAAATTAGATCCTTATTATTAGATGCCTATTATAATCATTTGCTCCTGTTTACACATTTTCAAATGGTTTGCAAGATACTTTCCACTTAATGTTTTCAATTTAAATAACATCAGTTTTAATTCTGCATAGGGTATGTGTAGTTTTTGGTTTGCTTTAACTAATCGAAAAATAAATATTTTAAAAATCTCGAATATAGACCAATATACATATAAATAAGATAACATGGACCAAAATTAAACTTCCATTAAATGTTTTCGAAATTACATATTTTATATATGTTTATATTATATCTATAATTTACATGTTTTAAACTAAAACACATTTTACTTTTCATTCTGAAGGAATGTGTAGTTTTTAATTTATTTGTATTTTAATAAATAATTCATTAGAAAAATTTAAGTTTTTAACAATTGTTGATATAATGTGACCTATGTCTAACGTACATAAAATATACGTATAGTCTCTAACATGTCGAAAAGTAGATGTAAAAAAAACATCGAATAATAGAGCCAATATATGAATAGGATCTCCTCGACTATAATTAAACGTCTATTATATGTTTTTGTCATTACGTATTTTATAAATGTTTATATTATATCTTTAATTTACATGTTTTAAACTGAAAAATATTTTACTTTTAATTCTGCATAGAATATGGAATTTTTAACTTATTTTTATTATAGTAAATAATTCATTAGAAATATTTTAGTCTTTAAAAGTGTTTGATATAATGAGACTCATGTCTAATGTACATAAAATATACGTAGAGTCTATAATGTGTCGAAAAATAGATGTGTAAAAATCATCGAATTTTAGATCAAGACGTAAAATAGATCACATCGACCGAAATTAGACGTCTATTATATGTACTCGTGTTTCCTGGGCGGTTGCTTTCTTTTTTTTAAGATTATATTTCTAAACAGTTTTTTTCTTGATTTTGGGTATGTCTTGGGTTAGTTTGGGTAGCGCCTTGGGTTTCCTTTTCTTGAGCCCCCGTAGCGAGCGGAGGGCCATACGGATGGACCAATAGGACAGGCCGATTTTTATATAGTGCACTATTTGTGTAAAGGATCTTATAATGCTAATGATAATAGTTCTAATTTGCTGTGGAATTCTCAATGCTCCTGCTAATCGATAAATATGTTCTTTTTTAAACCGAAAATAAAGTATTGCCTCATTGTCTTCAAAGTTATTCAAATCGAATTCTGCCTGAACCTGCACCATAGCATCCTCTGATTAAATTGTGGTTGGTTCCATTAGGATCATGTCTTCGAATTATTTTTTCTAGAGCTTCTTCCATTTTGGCCAACGAATCTGGATAGCACGTTCGTTTAAAGGGAGTTTGAAATCTCTTTTATACAAGGCGTCGTAATCGTTATCACTAATAACGTTAACCATAACCCAAGAATAGCAACCGCAGAGAAGCGACAACATAAATTCCGCTCAAAAATTTGGAGTGCGAGTTAAACCGGCCAACTGTCATCTCCACGTGCTTGTCAGTTTAGTTTAGTCCGAGATTTGTTTAGTACAGTCGTCGACGACAAAATTTTTGCGTGAACGCGTTTCCTTTGGTTTATTATTGAAGTGACTTCTTAAACGAGGGTAAAGTCAGAAAAAATGAAACGCTTATCAAATTGAAACGCCTTTCAAAGTGAAACGCCCCTTTAATTAAGCATGTTCCAGTATAGCTAGAGGGCTGAAATTTTTAGGACATGTAGCCGGGGTAAAATGAGGATCCTAGATGAAAACTGGACCCCCGCAAGCCCCCCCCCCCCCACCCCGTTCGGCCAGGAGAGTGGTGAGAAGAAAGAAACTAAAATAATTCATTTCGGTAGAACGGGAAGAGCTATGGGGGTCGAAATTTTTATGGTAGGTGCGCCTCATGGGGGGCTACCTTTGATCATATGGGAGGAGGGGCTCTAATTTAAGGGGGGATTTTGGGGGCAAAAATTGTTTTACCGATTTCTGCAACGGAGCCTCGGATCGAAAATATGACGAGTGATGACCCCGTATCACGGGGTCATCAGTGGGGGGGTGGGAATTATATCCCACCTCCCCGGATATTAAAAATGATTATAACGTATCGGAACCGGTTCAACAAATGATAAAAATAAGTTGAGACTAAGTGAAACTAACCGAAAGTTGAATCGACAACTAACCTAAACTAACCAAATCTATTAAAATTGATTTTAACGTATCGGAACCGCCTCAAATGACTAAAATAAGTTGAGAATAAGTGAAGCTAAACGCAAGTTGATTGGACTACTAACCCAATCTAACCAAATCTATCAAAATTGATTATAACGTATCGGAACCGGTTCAAATGACTAAAATAAGTTGAGAATAAGTGAAACTAACCGAAAGTTGATCGGACTACTAACCCAAACTAACCAAATCTATTAAAATTGATTATAACGTATTGGAACTGGTCCGGATGTAAAAAGTCAATCAGTTACACGTACTATTAATATATGTCAAAAGAAAGAAATAATTATGTACACGGTGATCATTTATAATGTCCCCCCCTCTTAACTTTTTTGTTTTTCGCATTAGACCAAAATGTTAATACAAAAGTTGTGCAGAATAATGTAAGCTATTTGCAGAATTCATTTATATATATACAAGGTGTTGCAGAAATGAGTGACAGGTTAAAGTTAGATCTTTTTAAATGAAATACCCTGTATATTATTAGTTTTTTAGAATCTCCTAAAGATCCTGAATATTTTTTCTATAACATGTCCTATGCCTAAATGTAATAGTTTTCGACATATTCGCATTTTAACTAAGCAGTTATATTCAAAAATATATATTCTAGATTCCAGTTCTTAGGTGGCCGTGAATTAGGCAACTACAATACGAGACCACTATTTAAAATGCGAATATGTCGAAAACTATGACATTTAGGTATAGGACATGTTATAGAAAAAATATTTAGAATTCTTAGGAGATTCCAAAAAATTAACAATATACAGGGCGTCTCATTTAAAAAAATATAACTTTCACTTGAATCTCATTTCTGCAACACCTTGTATATATATATATATATATATATATATACAGTGTGTCTACTTAAGTTGGCAACATATGGGAAACTTTTTTATTATTAATTTTACGAGAAAAAGTTATTCTTTATGAAAAGTTCTGCATGATCGAAAATCTAGAATACAATCATCAGATATTACATTTTTTCAGTCGTGTACGGGGTATGTCAAAAAATATGAATGTTGCTCAAGAGTAAAGTACCTTTATTTTTGACAATATCGGAAACTGTTATTAAAAAAACTTGATCAGAAGTAAAAACTACGTTCAAATATGTAATTGCATCCTGCTACTTAAAAAAAAAATTTTTAGAAATTTTTCTGTTTACCTACCGATACCGAACATTTATCTTTTTATTACAAACATGATAACATTTCCGTTCCGTTCAAAAACTAATAAGCAAATTCTCACAAAACAAAATAATTAATAATAAACAGTAATCTCTTAGTTTTATTGAACACTTGATAAACTTTCAAATACTTAATGTCTGTCTTATAATATTTTAGCGATGCATTTAAATGAATAATACCATCATAATTCATTTTGTTGTAATAATTTTAACCATCATTATTAGCTCCTTCAATTCACTAATGCCTCAACATATCCGCATTCTCTGTCAATGCAGGTAATTGCCTATTAGTTTCTGAACGGAACCGAAATCTTATCATGTTTGTAGTAAATAAAAAAGATAAATGTTCGGTATCGGTAAGTAAATTGAAAAAAATTTATATTTTTCTTAAGTAGCAGGATGCAATTGCATTTTTGAACGTAGTTTTTAGTTCTGATCAACTTTTTTTAATAACATTTTTCGATATTGTCAAGAATAAAGGTACTTTACTCTTGAGCAAAATTCATATTTTTTGACATACCGCGTACATGACTGAAAAAAATTAATATCTGATGATTGTTTTTTAGTTTTTAGATCATGCAGAACTTTTCATAAGGAATAACTTTTTCTCGTAAAATTAATAATAAA
>JAEQML010060998.1:0-26358 GCA_016904865.1 Pissodes strobi | reverse complement strand
AAAGGACAGACTTAAATATATATGTTTTGAACAGTTCGGTTGTTATCAGATATAAGTTATTCTTTTATGGATTTCAGCTGGAAAATGGTTAAGTGTAAGAGTAACCAAAGGTTAAACTTCGTCATTTCCACCACAGTGTTATGTATGTATGTATAGGAGGTCACAATATTTTTGATTTTGTGTATATATGTATGTTTCACGTAATAAAGACGATTATTATTATTACAGTTTGAATGAATTTTTTAATGATATTTTAAATTAAATGTGAGTCTAAGTACCATTTACTATGCTTTTAATATTTTTAACGTATTTTGTACCACTTTTTTTTCCCTTGCTGCTTTTGGTATACTAGTTTTAATCTTATTTTAATGAGTATCTTTGTAACTTTAAATCCTCTGGCCTGTAGTTATTTTTGTTAATTTTACTTTTGCTTAATTCTCTAGTATCTGTTTTTTATGACATTAAAGCTATTTTTTATCTGACTTGACTTACACAGGTCGGAGTCGGTACATTACTGTTCTGAAAAACACTGAAAAGATTTAAATTAACTTACCACTGCCTTTCCTACCATCCAAAATCCTATAGTAAATGGATCATTGACTGTTTTACGCATGTGATAACAAGTTACTTACAAAAGCAACTAATTATTTACAATTACTTTCTGCTTGATACGAGTAACTTGGTTAAGATACTAATTACTTTTTCATTCGCACAGTTTTGCTTACATTAATTATGATAAATATGACAGTTTTCGTGTTATCGAATTTAATATTATCTACCTTTCTGCAGTCTTCACCGCAACTTTCATCCTGACAATTTCTGATTTACACAACTCGATAGTCTTTGTGCAATCCTTTATCTGTTTGTCCACTTTTTGGATTTTTCCCGTACTCTTATCTTTAATTTCTTTCGTTAGCTTGTCTACTTTCACCTGCAGCTCTCCTACAAAAGATTAGTACGATAATAAACTGAAATATAGTACAAAATATGGCATGCACAAAAATACTTGAGCAATATTTAAAAGATAGAAAACTTCTGAGTATGAACATATTTCAAAGCTTTTTGCTTGAAATGTTGCAGCACTCTGGGAAACAGATTAACATTTGATTTCTATAACACTTCAATATAGCCACAACAAAGCAGCCATCGATGACATTTACCTGATGCAGAAACAATTTAGAGAAGCATTAGTCTTGTTTAAACTTAGGTGAGCCTAGTAAAAAGCAGAAGGTCACCTCGACCGAGCTGCAAAAACGACAAACAGAGAAAAAAAGTACCGAAGAAATGCCAGCAACGACTGTATCGAAGCCTGGTCAAGAAGGCGGCTCCAAATTCTTGGCTCCGCCTCCTCCTAGCGATCCTGCTACCCTGATACAGGAAAACGAAAAGAGCATCTTCAAAACGCCTTTTCGGCAGACTTCGTTCAGGAAAAATTTCAGAATAGTAAACTTTGACATGGGCCAACCCCCTCTGCCGACAAACAACCAATTCCAACCCTTGGAAGACGTCCCCACTGAAGATGAAGACACCATAAGCGTGGACTCAACGTCTGCATCTGCCAGCACCAGGCAAAAGGCCTCACAAAACCGTAAGGGTAAGGCACCCCCAAAGCCTAAAACCCAACCACCCCCTCCTGTGGTCATAAAGGGTAGACCGCAGGACCACAAACAATTACGAGAGGATTTGAAGCAAATGAGAATAATGAACTACCAACTGAAATATACGAAAAATTCAGTGATAGTATATTGCAATAACCTGAACGACTTCCATACACTAAAAAGAGCACTCGACAATGAGAAGACAGAATATCACTCATATGCCGAGTCTCAAGAAAAGACAAGGGCTTTCGTCCTTCGTGGCTTAGACGGCGACATAAAGCCGCAAGATATCATTGAAGCCCTCGCAGACGAATATAACATAACGCCGAAAAATGTCTTCGAAATGAAGAAAACTCGAATTCCCATGTACCTAGTCATACTAGGTACGAACTTCACGATCAGAAAATTGAATAATGAAATCCGAACCCTAATGTGCGTAAGGGTGACCTGGGAAACTAGGCGCTCAGGCAAACCGGTGCTGCAGTGTAAAAACTGTCAGCAATTTGGCCATGCCAAATCATACTGCAACCGCCGGTTGGCCTGCAGCAAATGTGCAGGCCCGCACGAAATCATCAACTGCACACAAGACTACTTAAAATGTGCAAACTGTGGCGGGTCACACCGATCTATAGACGAAGAGTGCCCTGTATTTATCTACAAGGTAAATCTCTTGCAAAACGCAGTGATAACAAAAACCAAACAGACATTTCGCCCCGCTCCACCTCCGGCAAACCCGGCCTGGAGAGAGCCAAGGAACCTGAACGATGCAGACGGCCCAAGTAGGGGCCAAGGCCTAAGCAATGGCCACCGAGGAGAAGAGGAATATGCCAAACAATTCCCCCCGATGCGTACCAGACAAGAGCAACAACAAAACTCAAACATGAACAACAATGTAACACAGGTTAGTGGTACTGACCGCGGCTCAAATTTAAACTCAAATGTAAATAATGCAAATAACAGCAATATTTCTAACTTGATGCTAAACCTAAATAATGTTGTAAATAAAATTAACTCGCTAGTAAACCTTGAACAGCTATTCTTAGCTTTAGAGCATTACGCTAACATGCTCGAAACTTGCAGAGGAAACAAGGCAGAGATTATTCAAGCGTCTCTGCGCTTCTTTTCGTTTGAATATAGCAAGTTTAATGTGTAAATGTTACTTTTTGCATGTTGGAATTGCAATGGTATTAGGTCCAAAATGGGCGAATTTCGTAATTTCATGTATTCTTCCAATTACCAGGTCGTTTTCCTTGTTGAAACAAGGCTAACACCTGATTTTAACATTAAAATTAAGCACTATAACGTCGAGAGATTTGAGAGGCCCGATCGAGCCGGAGGAGGCGTGGCCTGCTTCGTGCATAGGTCGCTCCGCTATAAAAGAACTCGAAATCTTAGATCTTTAATAGAACATGTTTGTATCGAGACCGAGACCGGCCTACGTATTTGCGGCTGTTACGCGCCTCCGGCTCTCCGCCTAACGGAAGCTGATTTCTTCGCCCTACTCCCACAGAACAGGTATCCCTGCTTATTGGCGACTTCAATGCCTCACATGCTGAATGGGGTGGCGTTACCAATAGCAGGGGTAGGTTGCTCAAAAGGGTGATCGACAACGACCTGGAAATGTCCTATCACAGAACGCCAAATCCCACCTTTCTACGTTACGATTCGTTCCTGGACATCGCTATAACCCGGGGTGCAATAAGAACAACTCAACTGCAGGAGCTCAACGACCTAAGCTCGGATCACCTTCCAGTCAGGATTGGCCTGTATCACAGGGTCCCCCCGTCAAACGACACCGTCGTTTCATACAGGAATGTTGACTGGAGGGTGTTCCGGGATAGGTTAAACGAGTTAACTGTTGTTCCCGGGCAAATAGATACCGTCCAGGAGCTAGAAAACGAGGTTAAAACTCTAACAGCAAATATCCAGCGCATCCGTGATGCTACGTGTCCCAGGGTTGCCATACAATCCTGGATAGAAACCCTTCCCGAAAATATCCTTAATCTCATCTCCTATAGAAACCGTTTTCGGCGAAGATGGCAGAGAAACAGGACTAGAGAGGGATCCGCTCGTATCGGCGCGCTAACGGAGGAAATCAAGATAAAAATACGGGAACACAGGAACCAAACCTGGTTGAACTATATCAATAGTGTAGGCAGGGAAGACGGCTCGCTATGGAAACTCGCCAAACGAGTCCGCGGAGGTTATGCACAAATCCCTGAAATAAGGCATCGGGGCCTAGACATCATCGATGATCTAGGGAAAGCGGAAGCCTTCGCGGACTATCTGGAGGGTGTATATAGCGAGACACCCGACACCCTGCCCGAACAACAACATTGCACTAATACTATCTTAACTTTCCGAACCCTCAAATACCCAATTCCTCCGTTAGTACTCGATAAATTGAGAATCAGCCCTGCGGAAATCCGCAAAGCTCTCTGCCGTCTTCCAAGAAACAAAGCACCCGGCCCGGATAATATTCCGAATATAGTCCTCAAAAATCTACCCCGGAAAACATTAATCCAATATATGCATGTAATTAACGCGATCATCCGGTTGCAACATTTCCCTGAACCATGGAAGGTAGCGTGCATAATACTCCTTCCCAAACCATATAAAGATCCAACCCTGCCATCATCATACAGACCGATTTCTTTGCTTAACACCCTCGGCAAGGTGACCGAGAGGCTCATTTTGCCGAGGCTGAGCAAAGTCGTCGAAAGCCTAGAAATTCTACCACCAGAGCAATTCGGCTTTCGGGGCCAGCATGGCACTGTCATGCTGGCCGCGAAAATAGCCACCGATACTTATAAGGGCTTCAATGAAAATAAATCAACCGCACTACTATTGCTTGACATCGAAAAAGCGTTCGACAAGGTATGGCATGAAGGGCTCCTGTACAAACTGCTTGCAAAATACAGTATACCTCTATACTGGACTGCCCCCATAGAATCATACCTTGCCGGACGCTCTTTCACGACTCGCATAGGTAAACAGATCTCAGCTAGTAGAAGACTACGAGCTGGGGTCCCGCAGGGTACCGTACTATCGCCGCTACTCTTCAATCTTTATATTGCAGATATCCCGTCTCATCCCGAAACCCATATCGCCTTATTTGCCGACGATACGGCAATCTATTCCCGAAATTCCCTAGCTGAAGTGGCGAAATCAAACGTCTCTGAGCACTTAAACGCTTTAATCTCCTACTATAAACAGTGGAAAATCACACTGAACATGTCCAAAACTGAGCTTATACTAATGTCCAGAAAGCTCAAGGACATAGATATAGCACCTTTAATAGTAGGCGATACCACTATAATTCCCAAACAAAAAGTCAAATACCTCGGTATAATACTCGATAGCAAGTTGAATTTTAGCCAGCATATGCTTGCCATACAATCAAAAAATGCAGCTATAAAAAAGGGTTTAGGCTTGTTGATCGGGACCAGATCCTGTCTGAGCCCGCGCAACAAGCTTATCCTTTATAGAACAATAATCCGGCCTGCACTTATGTATGGCGCTCCTGTATGGTGCTCCGCGGCCAGGGGGTACAAAAAGAAAATTCAGGTTATCCAAAATCACTACCTGAGGGCGGCGTTCTCTCTCACTTTGTACGATCGAGTAAGGGTCGAAGACCTGCACGCGTGGGCACAAATCGAATACGTCGAGGAATACATCGATGGCCTCGCGTGTAGATTTTTCGAAAACCAGGTGAGAGGGTCGTCGCTCACGGCAAATATCGCCAACGTGCGATATAGCCCGGAGCACCCCATAAGGCACGGCACTATCTATCGAGAAACCACATTATTTTACAAGCAGCTAAGACCCCCATAAACCCTACTCCCCTCAGGAACAACGAATAAAACACCCCCTTCTTTTAATCCTTAGAAAACCAACTTTCTAAAATGTTCAATAACACACAGATACCAGGAGAGCAGGAGCAACCACGCGCCTTGGCGTTATAAGCGACCTGCCTCCTTATTGGCCAGCTCACCGTGATTGGTCACGGGGGCGGGGCATGTCAAGGAACAAGCTCCTACTATAAATATGTAACCCACTTATATAGCTCACTTGATTCCATGCCACGGAAGCATCCATGACTCCGCAACCGGACCGCGGAAATTCGACTCATTCACTTCAGATCATTGCAATCGGATCAGACACAAAGTCTTTACCTTTTATTAGAAGTACCTTGCTAGTACTCTATGTTGTATATAGTTAATGTAAATAATGTAAATATTCTGACGCCCTGCTCCAAAGGGAGCACTTGAAACAGGGTTTTTTAGTATAGTTTTCCCTGTATATATTAGCTGAACTAACAAATATCGCACAAGTAGCACGCAACAAGAGCTCATAGCAATTTCACGTCATAGCGTCCTTGAAGGGGTAACCCAAGGAAGGAACATATATACACAAGGCAGTACCACACTCCTGGTTTTAGCTAGTAGGATAACAACATCCCCTAAGGGTGCCACCATCCGCTGGCCGAACGTTGAAGCAAACAACGACAGGCAAAACAGCGTGATGTAGCTATAAGCATACTATTAGAATTAGGAATGTAAATCCAACATAATCAATTATGAATAAATATTATAATGCTAATGCTTGTTTAAACGTTTACCTGCTGTTTCAGCAGCGGCTTCATACTCCTCCTTCCTTTGTTCCACGATGGCAGTCAGTTTTTGTACCTGACCCGCATCGGCCTTGGTAGCCTTGGAACGTGCCTCCTGTTCTTTGATTTGTCTAATCAAGTTAGGTTGCTGCTGCTTTAAACTCTATAGATGAAACAGTAACAGTTAATAATATGGAATAAATAGCTTCCAGACCATCCAACCAAAATTGTAATCAAGTAAAATATCACGATAGTACATCACAAAAACGTTACGCCGTGATACCCGAAGAATTAATCCTTCTCAGCAACATCTATGGCATCACACATTCATGTTTCTTTATATTTCATGTAACATAGGTTATTGATGGAAATAAATAATGAAACAAAAACGCAGTTTAGAGCAAAATTAAACGCTGACCTGCAATTGTTGATTGAACTTCTCCATATCGATCTGCATCTGTCTCAAAGCAGGTTGCAACTCGTTGATTTGCGTCTCTAGCGTAGCCTGTCTCTGCCGCAGTTCCCTAACGCGAATTTCCATTTCTTGCACCTCCTCTTCTAGTTTGTTCAATTCTCTCGGGTCGACATTTGAAATCGCCACGGATTGGCCCATTTTCCCTCTCACCAAATTTCTACCACCACCACTCATTGTGCCTTGAATTAAAAAAAAATAGATAAATATGAATGCCCGACATTTCTTGCACATGAACAAACACGACCAAAGCTAGAGCGAGGTAGGAAAGATGTTAAAAGACGATTAAAGAAAATTAACGGACTAACGCACTGAAATACATTCTAACCTGTCATTTCAATTAGATCTCCTTTTAGGGTGACAACCCTGTATCTTCTAGCTCCATACGCAAGTCTGGAAGCTTGATCTAAATCGTTGGCGACCAACGTGTCTCTTAAGCCATAATAAAAGGCCGTTTTCACTCTTTCGTCCTGTACTCTGATCAAGTCGTACAGTCTATGTACATTTTCTGGGCTAAATATAATAAAAACAATGATTATAAAAACACATTTGGAAATGCATTTCGGATCTTTATAGTATTCATTTCTAAAACTGGTCAGATCTAATATAATCAAACCTTTATCATATGTGATAAAGGTTAATGTAATATCTTATGAGAAGGTATTACTTAAAAAAGAATGAAGCAGAACAGGAAAGAAATGACAATTTCAAAGTCTGCTCTTTCTAGCTGGAAGACTAGTTATTGAGATACCAATTTGGAGAAGATGCCATAGACGTTGGGGTTCTTCTATGCCGTATACCTAAAGCCCCGCTTGCTTAGTTTAACAACATACCAACATTTTAAATTATAAACTTAATAGGGAAGAAAATACACATTATGAAGAGGGTAAATTATAGAAATTATTGAAGATATTTTTCACAAAGGAGAGAAATTAGAGATTATTTGCCTTCTTGTTATTACAGCATTATTTTGATGATAGGAATACAATGTAAATATTTTAAATAGTTTCAAATGACTTACGTCTGTATTCGTGATTCGGCTTGACGTCGCAGATGTTCTTGCTTCTCGAGGGCAATAAATATTCCTCGTCCGATGTCGTGCTTTTTCAAGAACTCAATACACCATTGCGCGCAGTCCACAGTATCTACAACGATGTTGTCTAGAGCACCACATGCGGTCGAGACAGCTACGTCGTATTTTGCGTCTATAGCGCCCAGGTCGCCCTTTATAGCAGGGCAACCAGAATAAATTAGATAAAGTATACAAATACAAAATTAAAAACTATATGGTAATTAATCAAGTGTATTTATGGAAACTAAAACGTATTTTAACATTGGACACAACGTGATATAAAAATATTTACCAGTCTTCCAAATAATCCTGGACATTTTCCTTCCCTTTTAGCTTGCATTAGAGAGTCCAATACTCTGCCGCTTGATCTAGATGCTTGCATAGAACTTCTTCCTTCTTCCAGGTGTGCTCTTTTGTTCCTAAGGAAGCGAACATTTTTTACAACTTTTGAAAAGAGCTCAATAAGATGGCTGCTTAATTTTAGTATTGATGAGGCCCTTTATGTTGTATTATTTTGGAAAAATCCAATACCAATGTCTTAGGGAATGTACGTAAATTGAATATTTACTTTTACTTTATTGATACTGATCTAACTATTCAGCAACGCAAAAAATCTTAACCAACGTCGCGAAAAATATTAAAACTATTTGCAAACATTGCAATAAAGATGTTCTAAACTACGTTAAATGTGTAAAGTGCCGTGAAAGCTTTCATCCCTCGTGTTTGGGGCAATCAGCGAGTGTTAAAAACCCAGTAGGTAAACATGAAACAGAGGAACCCAAATCAGAGGTTAGATCGGTGAATGTTGAAAGTTCTAGTACAGAAGTAGAATATTTAAAGAGAATAATTATGGAATCGGAGGAAAAATACGCCATTCTACATGAGAACTGTGAGTTATGGAAGGAAAAAGCTACTTTAATGGAAACACAATTGAAAAATGGAAACATAACCTCAAGAAATGCTAAAGTTTCCCGCCAAGATAGTGTTGGTGCTTCCTTTAGCGGCATCTTGGTAAATGTTAAAAACAGTGATACCAACCAAACAGCAACAGTACAGAGAAACGAAGCAACAACCACAGAGGTCAAAAAGTCGAGCGATAAGCCGACACAGCAAAACGAAGAGAAGGCGGAAGACAATTATGAGCAACCTTTCGAGCTTCCCAAAGGACGTCAGAGAAAACAACAACAAACTGATGATAATGTACAAAGTAGATTCTCAAAGATAAAAAAACCCAAATATGGAACAAACGACGACGAACATACTTTTGATGGTGTAAATACTTCTCAGAAAAATAAGAAAATCTGGCTGTTCTTATCCAAAATTCCAGAGGAAAGCATCAAAAAATACATCAACAAGAGAGGAAAAACAGAAATTGAAGATATAGAGGTAACACTTCACCAACCTAAGACGATAAAGTCCTCCAAACTTAGGTTTATGATCGGGGTAGAGCCTGACTTAAAAGACTTAGTCTATGAAACATCTTTTTGGCCAAAAGGCACTGCTTTTGAACGCTTCAATTTTGCCGTGGGTCGCAATTTTTTAGACAAAATATAAATACTAAAAAACACTACAGATACAACCAGATATATTGGTCAGTCAGGATAAGGCCACATTATTATCAAAAAGTTCCCAAAACGGCGCTTCAACTGCAGATAATTGTATAATTTTACTACATCAAAATACCAGAAGCTGAAATGGAAAAGTGCTGGAATTTGAGGTGCAGCTGTCTGAGTTAAATCCAGATATTGTATGTGTTTACTGAGCACTGGTTTCAAGGGAATGACATAAAGCAACTGAACCTGAAAAATTATAGCCTACACAGTTTTTCATCTAGATCCTACTATCGAGAAGGAGGAACTGCAATATTCTCAAAAGCAAGTTTTGAGCTGACGGAGGTCAAAGCAAAGGTAGAACAAATTGAAAAACACTTCGAATAATGCATTTCTGAGTTTTTTAAATGTAAAAAACATTATGTTACTGCTTGTTTATATAGATCTCCTTCAGGAGACTTAGAAATATTTTTTACAAAAATAAATGAGCTATTACATTATTTCTATAAAACCCAACAAGTCAATATTATTTGCGGATACTTTAATATTGATTTTTTAGCTTTAAATGGTGTATCAAATGATTTATTGCAGCTTTTCTCTGCATATGGCCTGGAATCAAGGCATCAGGGGTGTAACTGGGGCTGGTTCTGCCTCGGAAACTTGACAACATTTTCTGTAATCTGCCAAAATTAGATATTGAAACTTCAATTCATATTACAGATATCTCTGATCACTATGGTCAAATACTAAAATTGAGGACAAATAAGGGTGAGGATACAATATATATTAAAAAACGTTTTTTTACAGAGCAAAATATACACAGATTTATAGGCTACTTGCGGAGTGAGACTTGGAGTGATGTCGTGAGAGAGGTTGGTGCAAATGAGAACTATGAATGCTTTTTTAAGATACTTTTTTACCATTTCGATAGGGCCTTTCCATTAAACTCTTCTAGAAGTAGGAATTCATCTGATACATGGGTTAACACTGAGATAAGAAATTATTCTAGTTAAATAATAGTATATTGTGCAACAAGTGCTGAAAATAAGACTTTTCACACGAATGAGACAGTTTGGTGACACGAGCCGTAGGCGAGTGTCATAAAGTCTCATGAGTGTGAAAAGTCTTTTCAGCACGTGTAGCACACTATACTTTTTCTACGACTGCTACATACAGGGTGCCCCACTGGGAGTGTGGTAGAAAATGACATGTTATATGGGAAACTTTTGTATTATTGATTTATCAGAAAATGTTATTCCTAATGAAAAAAGCTACGTGAGTAAGAGATTCTCGCAAAACTATAACTAGGGACACAGTCCTAAAATGTGGGGATTTTGAAAACGGGGATCCGTGGGCGAAGCCCTAAACTGAGGCCCCAGGGGGCGAAACCCTAGAATGGGGCCTATGGTACGGCAGTCCAATTTTCTACACATTTAGGAATGGGGCCCCCGGAGGACAAGCCCTAAAATTGGACCCCAAGCCTTAAAAGGTCCCTGGTATGAAAGTTCCATTTTCAACAGTTTTGCAAAAAGAGTCTCCTGGAGGGGTGAAGCCCTAAAATTGGACCCCCTTTTTTAGAGATCAAATGGGACCTCTGAAGGCAAAATACCCGAATAAACGTGTGAAAAGTATACTTTTCACACGATGTTTGAAATGTCCAGTTTTCAAGAGCAGTTGTTAGTGCGTTTTTGTCTATTTTCAGGGCAGTCGTAGAAAAAAGACCTTTATGTATAGAATAAACAGTCCTGAAATATACAACTTTTACAAATCTGAGAGAAAACTCTACAGAATTTTTTTTATCTGATTATAAAAGGGCATAAATGAAAATAGAATAATCAATTCAAAAAACAAAACCAAAACAATTTGGAGTATATTTAATTCAGAAACAAATATGTTAAAACTTTTAACCAGATAACAATAAGAAATAATGAAAATCTCATTATTGAGGATCCTGTGAAATAGCAGAAATGTTCTCTAACAAATTCAATCTTGGTTCAAAAAATGCAAATCATAACATAAAAGGTAAGATCACTTGCCATGAAACAATTTTCATGTCGCCCGTGTGTGAATATGAAATGTATATAATATAATTCTTTCGCTTCCTAACAAATTCTCGGCAGGACTGGATGAAATTCCAGTGTATGTCCTGAAAGCATGTCTCTATATGTAACAGGCCCACTAACTCATATTATTAACGACTGCTTTCTCTCAGGTATGTTTCCTGAACGATTGAAGTCAGCAAAAATCTTAGCAATTCATAAAAAAGGCAACCAACAAGACATTAACAACTATAGACCAGTTTCACTGTTGTCCACGGTGCCAAAGGTCTTTGAGAGAGCAATGTATAGTAGAATAATCAACTTCATAGAACAAAGTAACATTCTTGTCGAACAATTCGGATTTAGGCCTGGCAGGTCCACTCAATCAGCTATTTATAAAACAATATCTTTTATAGCAGAAAAAGTCGACACAATGAGAAAGTAGCTGGTTTATACTTTGACCTTTCGAAGGGTTTTGGCACTATTGATTATGATACTCTAATTATGAGGTTGGAAGGTTACAGACTTAGGGGAATCTGCTTGTCTCTGATCAAATCTTATTTAACCAACAGGAGACAAACCGTTAGTGTGATAAGAAACGGGAAGCAATGCTTCTCAAAAACAGCAATTTTGACACAGGGTGTTCCTCAGGGATCCATATTGGGCCCGTTACTCTTTTTTCTGTACGCGAATAGTCTCTGTGGGGCTCTTTCTTTGGGGCTTGTCTATCAGTATGCTGACGACACGTCAGTCATATTGGCTAGTTCGTATCTTGGGAGGCTCTCTGGAGACTGTGTGCATACAGCAAAACAAATGCAAGATTGGTGTTGGAGAAATCTGTTGACCCTAAATGCAGGAGAAACTGGTCTTATGTCCTTTTCAAAAACAAAAACTAGGAGTGAATCACTGTATGTAAGGCTGAACGGAAAATCAATCCCCGTACTGGATAGCATGAAATTTCTTGGCGTGCATCTGGATTCCTCTTTAAATTGGGAGCAACATATCAGCGCCTTGTCAGCTAAGCTAAATAGTATTTGTGCAGTAATTAGGAGGCTCCGGGGGGTATTAAGCACACACACTTTAAAACTGTTTTACTGCGCGAGTATCCAGTCAATCATTACTTATGGGGCTCGTCCAGCTGAGCTATAAAAAATTTTAAAGCACAAAAATGAATAATACGCTGTATATATGGGCTATCCCCTAGAACATCATGTAGAGAATATTTTTCTAGATTTGGTGTCCTCACAGTGCCTTCACTCTACTTCCTATCTTTGGTAACTCTAGTAAAAAAACAGCCAAGCCTCTTTCCGGCAAATGTGGATCATTATGCCGAGGACAGGGCAGTGGGCAGGCAGGATGGGACTTAGCATCCCTGCATACTCCTCCGCCTATTTTGAAAGAAGTCCTGGCTATAGGGCGGTAAAAGCATATACAGCCTTACCAAATAACCTGCAACAGATTGCTTGTCCAAACAAATTTAAAAGGGAATTTACCATTTTTTTACATAATGAGCGTATATATGATTTTAATTTAATTTAATTTATTTTATTTTAGCTTTTATCCACATTACCTCATAAACCAATTTTAATATGTCTGTAATAGTCCATATGTTTTTAGCTTTAGGCTTTTAATTATTTTAAACCTAAAACACTTTAATAATTTTCAAACTTGTTTTTACAATGATGTATTCTACTTAAGGTGTTCCCGGTGTTCCTGCTATTGAACATCCATTATAATTTAGATTTAGATTAGTAAGCATTAGACCGCATCTGTTTTCTTTTTGATGTTGCTGTGTCTTGTAAAAAAGATTTGGTTGGCAATAAAGAATTAATTATTTTATTTATTTAATTTAAAAATTAATTGAAAAGAATTAAATAATATTAAATAATATTCATTTTACACCAGAAAAAGTTGAAAATGCAATAAAGGCACTCAAACCAAATTCCAGTCCTGGTCCTAATAGAATTCCCCCAGTTTTTCTCAAAAATTATGTGCAAACACTGAAAGAGCCACTTGCAGAGATCCTAAATCATATAATAACCGGTGACTTTCCGGCAACATGGAAAAAGGATGTAGCTATACTTATTTATAAGAAAGGAAACAAACAACTGGCAGAAAATGACAGGCCAATAAGTCTAACGAGCACTCACTGCAAATGCATGGAAAAAATCATTGCAAAAGTACACAGGGGCGTTCCGCAGGGGTCTGTCTTGGGACCTCTGCTTTTCATCATTTACCTACGTGATCTTTATCAGGGGCACAGGACAAAAAATGCATCCTTTGCTGACGATGGTAACATATACTGTAACCATCTTCTCCAACATGTGGATCTGCAGAAAGACTTAAATAAAATTAAAACATGGACACAAAATTGGAAGATGCCACTAAATGACTCTCCAAATGTACGATTCTGCATATTGGCCAAAATAACCCTAAACATATTTATCTTTTCCAACTGACACCAATAACAAAAAGATCTAGGTATAATCGTCACTTCGGACTTGAAATGGGAAACTCAAATATCAAAAATGTGTACGAAAGGGAATACCATGATATATTTAATTTAAAAATCATTTAAAGACCTTTCAAAAGAAATGATAGTTAAGCTATACAAAACCTATGTGAGACCTAAATTTGAATATGCACCCCTATTACGTAAAGGACACTGAACAAATTGAAAGAGTACAAAGACGCATCACCAAACTGCCAATAGAACTTAAAAACATGCCATATGAGATGAGACTAAGCCAACTTAATCTTACTACACTAAAAGAACGAAGAACAAGGGGAGATCTTATCGAGACATTTAAAATTCTTAACGGTCACTATTCCAGCAATTTAGTAGAAATATACACTCTCAATAGCAATATACATCTACGAGGTCATGACCATAAGCTTTCAAAGGAAAAATCCCACAAATTGCTAAGAAGAAACTTCCTGTCAAATAGGGTTGTGTATCATTGGAATAGGCTGAGTGACAGCACTATAAATTCTATATCTAAAAACCAATTTAAAAACAGTATAGACCAGGAATTGAAAAACTGGAACAATACTTTTATTGTTCTTACTCAGCATAATTTATTAAAGCTCAATATCTGTGATAATTATCTTGAAATGGTATAACAAAATAACTGTGATTTTAATGTGCGATAGACAATTGACAATGCTTATAACAGTTTGTGATACAAAAAGACTCAGTAGTCTCATCAGATTTCGAATCTCGTCTACTACTGAAAACCATAATAATAAAAAGGCAGAGAGATGGTGCACAAAACCTTACGATTAAACATGCCAATTGTGGTCCCAGAATTATGTCAAAAAACTAGCAGAGTCTTTTTCAGACATGTTAATCTATTTTCAGAAAGTTAGGGGTCTCCGGACCAACCTGTACTCGTTTTTCAATGCTTCTAATTCCCATTCTAGCATAATTGTATTTAATTAGACCTGGCTGACATCTGACAGTGAGCTCTGCTTATATGACTATAAAATTTACAGGAAAGATAGATCAACCGAAATCAGCTTATACTCCAGATGTGGAGGTGTGCCCGTTGCGGTGTACAAGAGTATAAAAAGTCAGCGCCTCATTTGGAACAGCTCTTTGTTTTAATCGGCTCTGGGGAAAAACAATATATCTTGAGAACATGGAGCTTTCAACCTCGTGCTTCTTTTGAAAGCTACGCAACTTTTACTGATGGCTTGGATGGACTCTGTGAAGATCTTCCTCACTGTAGGATCTGTTTATTGAGATATTTCAACCTGCCTCACCGCATTTGGCCCACTGAAGAATTTGGCAATGTTGCCTCAGCAAGGGCTCCTGCTCCACCCAATAAAGTTGAAACCTTAGAAGTGCTGACAAACATGTGTTATCTCCACAGCTTATTTCAAGTCAAATTATCTGCTGGACCTGGTACTCATGACAGATAAGGACCTTGAGATCTATTTGGCTGAGGAGGAGATTGTGCTGCCGATTGACAAGTATCATCCTCCATCATCATTCACTCTTAAACTAACCCCCAGTGAGAGACAGGGAATGCGTGGGCAATAGGTTTTATAGAGACTTTAAATTAGTTGATTATAATGCTGTCTCAATGTTTATATCCGATTTCGTTTCGGATGATCTGTTCTTGAATAAATCTCTCAATGACATGATTGACATTTTTATGAGGTATTGTACTTATGTACAGACCATTTTGTACCATTGAAAAGATATTCATCAAAGAAATCTCCCATTTGGTTTTCCAATGAACTGAAATCATTAATTATAGAAAAGAAAAACTACATAAGCTGTATGTTAACTCAAATTTATATGTTGATTATTTCAATTTTATGTAATTCAAGAGCTGGGTGTTAGACCATAAAGAGGCAAGATTATCGAGACTATGTTCAGCTTATTAAAATATCCCTTACCACTAACTTAAAAAATTTTTGGAAGTTTGTAAGCTCCAAAAAGGTGGAATCCTAAATAAACTTTCTTATAAGGGTGTCACTAGGTCCTCTGGAGAGGAGATAGTTGGTCTGTTTGCTGAATACTTTTCAGAAATGTATAGCAAGAAAACATGAACAGATCTTTAATAACTTACATCTAAACAGTTTAACTACTTTTATATCTGACATATACAGTAGGCTGTCAGGGCTGGTCACAGGCAAGGGTCCAGGTCCTGATGGTTTACCCCCCATATTTTTAAAACAGTCAGTTTAACTCTTTTATTAGCACGCCCCATTTTCTTTATATTAAATCAATCTTTACATTCAGGACTCTTTCAAACAGACTAGCCTATTCACAAAACAGGAGATAGCTCCCAGGTGACCAATTACAGGCCTATCAGCATTTTAAGTACCATTCCAAAGATCTTCGAAAGCCTCGTGTGTGATTTTTTACTTGTTCTCTTCAAGGTCATCTGATTGATGGTTTCATTGCCGGCCGTTCCACAGCGCTAAATATTCTGTTATTCACAGATTTTTTGTCCCGGTTATTGGAGGAAGGGTGTCAAGTTCACACATTGTAGAATGACTTCTCTAAGGCCTTCGACAGAGTCAATCATCACTTGCAAATCCACATATTGAGGAGCGCAGGGGTCGAAGGGTCTTTGCTACAATGGCTTTACCCCTATTTGACTGACATAACACAAATTGTTCAAGTCCTTAGCTCTCAATTTCCAGGCCCCCCAGGGTTCAATTTTAGGACCTCTATTGTTTTTAATTTATATAAACGACCTCCCCATGGGCGAAATTGATGCTCTGTTCACTCTTTTTGCTGATGATGCCAATTTCAGCGCCATGGGGGCACAATTGAGACAGTCAGAAGGATCAGTGGCGGGGCACAGTCGAGGACTGAGACTTGGTTTCAATCAAATAAACTTTTATTAAACAAAGAGAAAACACAGTCAATGGTTTTCACTTTGAAGGAATATGAAGGCAATACTGACCAACAACCAGTGAAATTTCTCGGGGTCTATTTGGACTCAAAGCTGCAGTGGAATGATCATATTGATAGGGTATGTGGAAAGCTCAAAAGCACAATTTTCTTTCTTCGAAATTACAAGGATTGTGTATCTAAGGAAACACTTCTATCTGCTTACTATGGGCTTTGCTGAACTATGTAGTGTTGGCATGGGCGGAGGCACCCTGTGCGGACAGGGTTTTTTGCCATGCAAAGAAGGGCCATAAGAATAATTACGGGACTTGGATAATGGAGTGACTGCAGAGATGCGTTCATACAGAACAATATTCTTATATTTCCAGCACTCTATACCTTGGAAAATGTGCTTTATATCCGGAGGAGTGTGCAGGGCTTCAGCATGCAGAGAGAACCACAATAATTATAACACACGTGAGAGGAATAATCTGAGAGCTGTTCGGTGTAGAATATGAAAGTGTCAGAGCAGGCCAGAGTACAAGGCTGTAAAGCTCTTTAATAGAATCCCGACAAAGCTAAGAAATTTGTCACTAAACGAACTGAAGAGAAGGTCAAAAGAATTCTAATTGCGAGGGCGCCCTATAAAATAGGTGACTTTTTAAATATTGATTTTAGTGTGTGTTTTTAAAATTTGCAGATAATGTATTTTTTAACTAATAGTTCTTATTAAGCTGACATGTGTGACGTATGTAAGTACTTTTGTATATAACACGAATAAAACTAGTTCTATTTCTATAATGAGGAGACCAAATGCATGAGCCATATTACAAATGCGGGCACACAAGGGAACAATACAGTAAACGAATAGAATCGATGCTCTGGAAGTCTCCATCATATCTCTTGATGAAGCCCAACATTGGAAGAGCCTTACAAACTGCCCCAGAAATATGAGGGATAAAACTCAAGGCATTATCCAGTGTAATAGGAGTTGTCAACACTATTCCTGTCTTTACTGAAGCCAATTGAGTAGCATTTTTTGACATTCAAGTCCATACAGTTGTTGTTGCACCAGACAATGGCTCTATCCAGATCTGATTGAAGCCTGAGGCAATCATCTGTGGATCTAACTTTAAGTTATAGTTTTAAGTCGTCTGCAAAGAGGAGGCAGAAACTGTGTTGAAACCAAGGTGATATATCATTTATGTATAAGATGAGCAACAGGGGCCCCAAGTGTGACCCCTGGGGCATACCACAACACACAGCAGGTATCTCAATCGATTGAGAGCCAATGACTTGAACAACTTGTGTTATGTCAGTCAAATAGGAGTAAAGCCATTGTAGCAAAGGCCCATCGACCCTTGCCCTCCTCAATATGTGGATTAGCAAGTGATGATTGACTCTGTCGAAGGCCTTAGACAAGTCAGTATAAAATGTGTGAACTTCCTCCAATAACCGGGACAAAAAATCTGTGAATGACAGAATATTTAGCGCTGTGAAACGGCCGGCAATGAAACCAAATTGCTCATCAATGAGACGATTTTGAAGAGAACAAGTAAAAAATCACACACGAGGCTTTCGAAGATCTTTGGAATGGTACTTAAAATGCTGATAGGCCTGTAATTGGTCAGCTATCTCCTGTTTTGTGAATAGGCTAGTCTGCTTGAAAGAGTCTTGAATGTAAAGATTGATTAAATATAAAGAAAATGGGGCGTGCTAATAAAAGAGTTGAATTGACTGTTTGAAAAATATGGAGGGTAAACCATCAGGACCTGGATCCTTGCCTGTGTTCAGCCCTGACAGCCTGCTGTATATGTCAGATATAAAAATAATTAAGCTGTTTAGATGTAAATTATTAAAGATCTGTTCATTAGGTATATGGCATGTTTTCTTGCTATACATTTCTGAAAAGTAAACAGACCAACTATCTTCTCTCAGAGGACCTAGTGACATCCATATAAGAAAGTTCATTTAGGATTCCACCTTTTCTGGATCTTACAAACTTCCAGAAATTTTTTGAGTTAGTGGCAAGGGATATCTCAATAAGCTGAACATAGTCTCAGTAATCCTGATTGTTTATGGTCTTACACCCACCTATGTTGACCACTCTTTCCGCTGATGACTTGTCCCACCATGACAGTTTGAGGACGTTCGCACAGATATGATTGTATGAGTTTTAGACTGTTTTCGTAAAATTTATAGTATTTGAGTTTGTCAAGCAGAACCCCATGTGAAGCACAGTCAAAGGTTTTACGCAGGTCACAGAAAACTGAGAGATTGTATTCACAGTTTTCAAAGGAGTCCATAACAGAAAAGATGTTATTTTCAAAATGTAGTCTCATTTTTTATTTGCTAGTAACTTTTCAAATATCTTTGACAAGATAGGCAGTAATGAAATTGGGCGGGCGGTAGTTGGAAATGTTATGTTCATCACCTTTTTTAGTGCAGTAGGAAAGACATTTTCACCAATGCACTGATTGATTAGTTTTGCTAAGGGAGAAACTATTTGGTTTTTTATAGTTTTTATCAGTTTTACTGACATACCATAATATCAGAGCTATTTTTATTTTTTAATGAGTTTATGAATTCTCAAACTTCATTGACTGAGAAGGTGGTAAAGCTGAAATCATTGGTAAGTAAAGGTACATTTTGCATATTTTCTAGGTAAGAAATGTTATTGTCCAGTGTTTTTGATGTCAGGTTGGTAGCAATATTACTGAAAAGATTATTAAATTTTTCTGGAGATATGTCTGTATTTGTAGCAACCTTCCTCTATTTATATTTATGATGTTCCACATGGTTTGTGTGGTGTTCTTTGCAGTCCGTATTCTCATCATTTGCCTGTTTTTTTGCTATTTTTAATTCTCTGTAGTGGTTTTTGTAGCTTATTATGATGTACACACCCAACATATTGAAATAGTTCAACACAAATTCTTAAGACATATATTGTTTAAGCAAAACCAAGCTGGACCCAATTATCAAGACTATGTGCACTATCATCTGATTGAGGAGACCCTGCACATGGACACTTTGCAGACGAGCCGAAATAAAAAAAAATTGTCACTCTTTTACAACATTCTTCATTCTCGCAGCAATTGTGTTCAGCTCCTAAATAGGATTGGCATTCATGTCCAGCCGGGACAAACTAGGCAAGTAGTTTCTTTTCATAACCCAACACCTTGCCCAACACATAGAACTAACTATGCCTTTAACGCGTTTTTTCCTAGGGTAGCAAGATTGGCTAATCAGTATACCTCTGATCTTGACTGCTTTGATGGGCCCAGCAACTTTAGAAAAAACCTTAAATTATGTGTTAGATGATTAACCCCGGTGACACTGTCTCTCTTGTCTTGTCTCAATTTTCTTTCTAATGTTGTACTTATTTCTTTTTCGTTTAATCTTGATGTGATGTTAATTGATCATAGCTTAAGATAGTTAGTGGTCAAAATTTTGCATTTACCTTTTTATATTTTTATTGTAGGTTAAGTGAATGTATATTTAGATATTCTGTTTTTTAATATTGGGAATTGCAACTGACCCATTGAATAAATAAATAAATTTAGGTTTAATTGCTCTTAAAGACGTTTTGATGGTGTACATTTGAACATGAAAAGACTATTTGCTAATATGAGAATTAATTGGCATGGAGACCCTTAAGAAACCCAAAAAAGAAGAATGTGCAACTTTCAGGTGCTTCATCTACTGAGGCAACTAAAAACCATTTGAAACTGGGCTACACGAGACGATTTCCTGATAGAATACAGATCCCAGATTATATTCTTTTCATAGGGACCGCCAAAGCCACCAAAGGGGGTGACTGTATGGTTGTACTGTTGTACAAGATACCATCCAGTCAGCTGTCAGTCAATCTTTTTCTGCTTTGCAACCTATTGAGTCCCTATGGATAGAAATTGCTCATCTATCGAGCAAGACTTTCCACTACTGAATCGTGAACTTTTAAACACTATAACAAGGTTGTAACCATCTATTTTTGCAGGAGCAACAACTAAATTACTAAATATATATTTTCCTTACCTAATCATATTAACAGTTTTGGCTTCTTCTTGCTTAACTTGCAGAAGTTCAACATTGTATTCGTTCAACGCCTTTTTGGCGGCTGGAATTTTCTTAATCAGTTCTGCCACCTGCACGGACCGTTCTTGTATTGTAGCTGTGGACGTCTCTTGCAACTTCTTGAGATCTTCCAATTTGTTTTTCTCAGTTTCTTCATTGCTAATACAAACTTTCAGTTCCGTTTCTGCTAAATTAAACTAAAAAAATTTAAGCGAATATCAAAGACGAAATTTGTTTATTATAAAAGTTAGGAAGAACAAAACGTTGAAAATCATAAAAGTAGTTCTCTTGATGACAATAAAAAATGATTCTGCTAAAATTCAGAATCATTTGTTATTGTCATAAAAGAGAATTATTTTTTCTTTAGGAACCACATGTTGATGCAAATGATTGACTGTTATGTAGCATACTTTTGATCAAACAGTTTAATATTAAGATTTATACGACGCCTCATATGAAAAGTAACTAAGGATGACTTACAGCTGATTTCGTTTTGTCAACGTCTTCTTTTAGCACTGCCAGTTCCTTCTGCATTTCTTCCTTTTGTGCTTGCAAACCCTGAGTTTCCCTCTGAATATTTTTCATAAGAACACTCTTCTCTGCCTCATACCTTTCTTTTTCAGCTAACATTTTCTGCAGCTTTCCCTCAATTTCCTCTATACCCTAAATGAAGAAAAAAACGAAATAAATAAATAATAATATGTTATATTTAGATATAGTCAAATCTAGAAAGGGTGTGTGATATGTTACTAATTTTTCATATGCAGCATGTACCTAATGTAAGTGTATTGTGTGTGGGCTTTTCCACTCCACGTATTCTGGTTTTCTTTCTTCAATAAAAACCCCAATTTTCGATTTGAAGACCAGAGTATATTTAGAGAAGGTTAATAAAGTTAAGTATTAATTTATACACTATTACAAAGTAATATGATCAATAATCACTTGGATTCTAACCGAATCTCAAGGTGTTAAGATTTTACGTGTGTTAACTTAAAAATGATTCAAACGAATGAATGCCGGGCGGCAACGAACGGGGTGAAAAATATTAATTCTTCAGGGAGGTGGCGCTCTCTTGCGGAGAAAGAACAGTGCCGGACTGGCCTTCTGTACTACAGGGTTTTTTAAGAAAGTAAAGTCTAAACATACCGGCCCCTTTGAAAGGATTAACTTTCAAAATGTAAAAGCAAAACCGGGAATTCATTTTGGAATATCCCCAGTACAGGAAACCAGATGTAAAAATAATGAATGAGAACATGGAATGAATTATACAGTACATGAATAAGATTCAATACTCGAATGCCGATAATAGTCAGTAGTCTTAAATTCTAAATTGTAAGGCTTACAAACTAAAACAAAGTATCTCCTTAATACGACACTTAATATCAAACATGGATATGTCGTTAAGTTAATTTTAGTCTTATATACAAATTTATCTAATATCTATAGGTAGAGCACAAATCTTAGAAATAGCACGTTTTAAGACACCATTGTTTGTGTAAATGTTCACTACACGCACTATACCATCCTTACCAGAAAAGCACTCTAAAATACGACCTAGCTTCCAAAATAATGGAGCTGTGTTATCGTCCTTAATTAAAACTAGCGTCCCTACCTTAATACTAGGAAAACGAGTGTCCCATTTGGATCTTTCTTGCAAGGTATTCAGGTAACTATGGGACCATCGACGCCAGAAATGTTGCACTTGCTGTTGGATACGCTCATAAAGTGAGAGTCTATTATCTGCGATATTTATTATGTCAGTTTGGGGTAAAGACGTTAACGATTGACCAATCAAGAAATGTCCAGGTGTTAGAACAGATACATCATTGGGATCACTAGATAGAGGTATTAACGGTCTTGAATTCAATACTGCCTCTATTTGAATGAAAATAGTTAACAGTGATTCATATGTTAAATGAGCATTTCCCATTATCCTCTTTAAGTGAAATTTGGCGGATTTGACACATGCCTCCCATAAACCTCCAAAATTGGGACCATATGGTGGTGAGAAATGCCATGTGATTTGATTAATTTCTAAAAATTCTCTAAAAGTTGAATCACGCATTATTTTGTTAATTGTATTCTTCAGTTCACGTTCAGCACCAACAAAATTGGTACCATTATCGGTGTAAATATTAGCACAAATGCCTCTCCGAGAGACAAATCTCTTTAAACAATTAAGGAATGACTCGGAAGACAAATCAACTGCCAATTCCAGGTGCGCAGCCTTTGTGGCGAGGCATACAAAAATGCAGAGATAACACTTTAACCATGGTTCTGTTTTTGGCCTTGCCATCCTTTACAAGAAAAGGACCAGCAAAGTCAATACTAGTAGTACAAAAGGGTCTTTGGGGAGTAACTCGCTCTTTTGGCAATTCACCCATCTGATTGAATAAAAGTACTGGATTGGCACGAAAACAAATAACACATTCACGGAGAACCTTTTGAACAGTATGACGCCCATTGATAGGCCAAAAGTTTGATCTTATCGCCGATAATGTTGTCTGTGCACCAGCGTGCAGATGTCTTAAATGCTCATAGCGAATGATTAAAGTCGTGAAATGCGAATTGCTAGGAAGCAATATAGGATGCTTACCATTAAAATCCAAATCTGAAAATCTGAGTCGACCTCCAACTCTTAATAAACCGTCTGGGTCAATAAATGGGTTTAAGCGTATTATTTTGCTTCTCCTTTTGAGAGCTAATGATGCCTTAAGACATTTGATCTCATCAGCAAAAGAATATCTTTGAATTACCCAACACAAGGCAATAATAGCATTCATTAATTCTTGCCTAGATAACTGACCAAAGGATCGCGAGGTTTTTATTTTATTTCTTGAATTATTAATAAATCTTAAACAAAATGCAGTGACTCTTTGAAGCCTTGTATATGAAGAAAAATTATTAATGAAAGTGAGATCATGTTTAAGTGAAGTCAAAACTGTTTGACTCTTTTGCTTAACTTCTGGTGGATGCGGTAAATTGGAAGACAAACATGGCCATTCTGTTTTTTCATATTTTAAAAATTCAGGGCCAACCCACCAAAGTTTGCAATCCTTTATTTCTTCTGGCTCTATACCTCTAGATATGACATCAGCAGGATTTTGTTGGGATGGTACATGATGCCATTGTTCAAGAGAGGTTGATCGTTGGATCTCTGATGTTCTGTTAGCCACGAACGTATTCAATTGGTTAGGTTCTAAGGCGAGCCATGATAAAACTATGCTAGAATCAGTCCAAAAATAAGAACCTTTTATGTTAATATGTTTTATAGCACCCAATACCTTTAGGTATAACTTGACGAGAAGCAAAGCTCCACATAGTTCCAAACGTGGCAATGATAAAGTTTTCAATGGTGCGACTCTGGATTTAGCACAGATAAGACGGATATTTACATTGCCAGACCCATCACAAGATCTAAGGTAGCAGCAAGCTCCGTAGGCCTTTTGTGACGCATCACTAAAACCATGCAATTCAACCAAATCGCAATCTGGATAAGAAATGAGTCGCGGAATTTTTATTTGATTTAATAGACAAATCTGTTCACAGAAATTAGTCCATGCTTGATGTAAATCCATGGGAACGCTTTCATCCCAATCAAGATTTAATTGCCATAATAATTGTATAATGAGTTTTGCCTTTATGATGCAAGGACCAACAAGACCCATGGGATCAAAAATCTGTGCAGTGACAGCTAAAATGGATCTTTTAGTTACAGGATTAATATTAGGAAGAGAAATTGTGTATTGGAAAACATCATCTTTGGAATGCCATGTAATTCCAAGGGTTTTCGTGGTGTCTCCTTCTGCCAGGACCTTTGCACCTGATAAAGAATTCGAAAAGTTTTCGAGAAGATTATTATCACTGGCAACCCATTTTCTCAAATTAAACCCAGCCGATCTAAGAATTTGATAAACTTCCTTGATGAGGTTTTTACCTTCTTGGATGGTATTTGAGCCACAGAGCCAATCATCCACATAAAATGATGAGGAAATTTTTTCACATGCTTCGGGATATCGATTTTGATTTTCCACAGCTAACTGCTGCAAACAACGGATAGCTAAGTGAGCTGCACTAGCCGTGCCGTAAGTCACTGTATTTAGTTGATACTCAGCCAATTGATGGGAAGGGTCAGAACGCCAAATTATTTTCTGGAAAGATCTTTGATCTTCCTTGATCAAGACAGACCGGTACATTTTCTCAATGTCCGCTGTGAAGCCATATTTGAAAGTTCGAAAACGTATGACAATGTCAATTAAATCATCTTGTATTTTAGCACCTACTTTCAGTGTGTCGTTAAGGGATAAACCACTAGATGTCTTAACAGACCCATCGAACACCACCCGAAGCTTAGTAGTAGTGCTCGACTCTTTAAATACAGCATGGTGTGAAAGATAAAATTCTATGTTTGTATGGCTTGATGAATGAGGAATAATGCTCATATGATCGAGTTCCTGGTATTCCGTCAGAAAAGCAGTATATTGGGATTTGAGCATGGGATTACTAGCGAGTTTTTTCTCGAGATTATAAAATCTCTTTAAAGCAATATCATATGAATTCCCTAAATTTGAAACATTGTTTTTGAAAGGAAGACTAACAACAAATTTTCCTGAGCTATCTCTATGTGTGGTTTCAATAAAATGGGTTTCACATTCTTGCTCTTCTTGAGACAAGAATTGTTTAGGTTGACACTCCTCAATTTTCCAAAAAGCTTCAAGCTGATTTTGTAAACTATTTGTGCTTATAGATAAATTAATTACACGCTGAGGAATTTGTGAGACAGTTAACTAATAATGGACCTGATACAATCCACCCTAATTTTGTTTTTTTGCACAACAGCGCCGTTATTATGTAATTTGATTTGCCCAACACTCAATAAGTTCCAAAAAATTGAAGCACCTATCAGTAAATCGATAGGACCGTTTTTGTTGAAATATTCATCGGCAAGTGTGATATTTTTGGGTATTTGAAGATTTGAGATGTCAGGTAAGCTCTTGGTAATTTTGTCTGTAATCAAACATTGAATATTTTCTAATGAAAATGAATTAATGGTAGATTTTATATTGATGTTAGCGCTTTTGTGTATGTTGGTAACATTATTTCCGAAACCCTCAACCGAATGTTGTATGTCTGAGCTAGGAAGCTTAAGCTTATTAAATAAACATTTTGTGATAAAGTTTAATTGCGATCCACAAGTCAAGCAAAGCTCGACACATGTGATGATTGCCATGCCTGTCCTGAATCAAGACACAAGCTGTGGGTAATAGTATACATTGAGTTTCAGCTGACCGAGATGTGTTAGTAACAGATAAGGCTTTAGAGTCATGATTTTGCAACTGATTTGAAGATTCTTGATCTGCTGTGGAATCTAAAACATCTTGATTATCATTGGAATCTTGTTTACTTGGAAAGGATGACTTTGTAAAATGCAATAATGTGTTGTGCCTCAAAGAACATTTTTTACATGCCGAGTTACTTCTGCAATCCTTGCCGTAGTGACCTGGTCGCAAGCAATTAGTGCAAGCTCTAAGTTTACAAATTTTGTTTAACCTGTCTTGAACATGAAGCTTTAAAAAATCACCACAAGA
>JAEQML010060997.1:0-26358 GCA_016904865.1 Pissodes strobi | reverse complement strand
TGCAAAATAATTTATAAATAAAAACCCTCGACCGCTTCGCGGTCTCGAGTTTTTATTAAATTATTTTGCATTCAACATTTTCCAGAGAAATCATGCTCAAAATATTGAATGTAGTTTAATCGATTAAATTCATAGTTCTCGTGATATAATATATGAATATTCCTCTCATACAGTCCACAAAATCTCTAATACAAGAAATTGATCTTAAGGAATCTTGCACAACCAAATTCAACCTGTGTGGGGTGCAGTGTACACATAATGCTCTTGATTCATCCTGTGAAACTTTAGCATGCAATCTGCTAATATGCCCACTAACATTGGAAGCCCCATCGTAGCACTGCTTCCTGCATTATTTAATATTCAATGAAAAACGTGCTAATATATCATTAGTTAGGGAATATAAAGTGTTAGCGTCTGCCTTAGACGTTTCATGAAATATTCTTCGCTTTCGAATTTTTCCTTTATCTACTATGCGAAAACACACTGCCGTTTGCTTTTTCTCTGAACATTTAATTTTTTTAATTACAGTTCTCTGTAAGTTGTTCGCCATAAGACTGATCATTTCATTATTGATATCATCTGAGAGCCATCTATAACCAGATGTGTTAAACCAAGATTTCATTAAAGAATTATCTTCAGCTCTAAGTTACAACATTCTCATACAATTGCTCCATTCATCGGTGTCCGCATATTGGGATATTTTGAGTTGCAAGATATCTCAGGGACGAAAATATTACTAAAAGTGCCACTTTGCCATCTTTCATTTTCTTTAGTTTTGACATTCACAAACATGTATGCCTTGCCGAGCAGATGCAGTAACAAAAATTGAATTCCGATGTAGTTTGCTAATTTAATTTTTTTAATCTATCTATAAAGCATTTTTATAATTATCAAGCCCTTGGTGCACGAATGAGGCAGTAGAATTCACATCGAACGAAGAATCTGACACGAGAGGTGATTGCATCTTCTTAACTGCCGTCAAACATGTTTCACAAAATATTTTTGCATTTTCATACCTTATCAAAGATATTTTTCACGCCATTTTGATTGAAAAACGCGCTTACATTTCCCTATTTGTCTAGTATGTCGCATAGCTTCAGTTTCCTGCTGACGGCTTGTAGACGACTTCGACTGAGAAATGAACACAGAGGGCGGAGGTGAGGTAGCAATATCATGGTGTTGATCTGAAGGTGCCAATTCTGATTTTTCAATTTTTTGGGTGGCAGACTCATAACAAATTTATCCATTTTGATTTTGAACCTAAAATTAAAAACCATATTGATCAAAAAATTGCTAAAGTCGAAATTATACCCATTTGTAACGACGTCATACTGGCGGCAAAAAACGTATGTTAAAAGGCGTCTAAAACTGTCCATGCATAATCTATTTATCCGCGACTAAAATTAAACGAAAAACACGATCTAGTTTTTTTTCATTTTATTTAACCCTATTTATGTATGTGTAGTCAAAACCGAATGAATCCACCCAAATTGACAAAATGTTATTGATTGACAGTGACGGGTGACGGATATTTCTGGTAAAACTATAAAGGACGTGAAATAAACAATGATCAGACACCAATTTTCCTGAAAATTTTTTGTCACCGCAATTTGAAATATGCCCAACAAAGATAAACAAAATGATGTCATTACACATGGGTATAATTTCGATTTTAATGACGCGAATGTAATAGGTCGTTCAAAAAACTATATTGTGATCAAGTTATTTGAGTTTTACCTCAAATTACGTATGCGTATTTATTTCAATTTGTAGTTTTTTAAAAATTGTACCTCATTGTTACCAGAAAAATAATTTACAACCTACCTTTTTCTTTTACTTTATCCTTAACTTTTAATTGGTAGTCATGCTGATGCTTATATAGAGGGACTACATAGAATAAAACGGTGGGATAGCGCAGTAGCCCGTAAGACCCAACTTGTAATTGCCAATAAGTCCACACCAATCATTTACTTTAAGTTGGTGCTGAAAATGGCGTTCGGTTACTACGTGGGGATTTTTTAAATCCCAGACATGTTTATCTCTAAAAGTGAAGATATTCGTGTGAAAGTTGTTTCATCGCTGAACAAAACTTTATTCAAAAACATTGGGTCGGCATTTTGCTAGGTATGACAGAATTGAGCAAATTCCAATCTGGCTGGAAGATCTAAAGCTAAAAAATTTTGAATAGGTGTAAAATTGTAAAAATTGTAGAAATAGATGATTTACTTACTGGAGTATCAGCAGCCAAACGCCGTGTGTTAATTTCCGGGTTCTCACCCACGCTAACTAATACTTCCTCTTTCTGCTCAGGTGTAATATTCTTAGGGTGACTCGCATGCATATTCATAAGTTACTGACACAAACAGGCGCATAAGGCGACAGTAATATAAACGTTAGCCATAATACCTCCGTTGCATGGCCCTAATGCATGGCCCTCCGCTCGCTTCGCTCGCTCCGGGGCGCATCCCACAATAACAAAACAAAACTAACCCAACGCATGAAAATTAACTACATTTATATTACAGTCGCCCTATATGAACGCCGCTTTGTGTCGGTACCTTATGAAAATGCGTCCCGCATCATTGCGTTTTGGACGAAAAAAATTCCTTTTCGCCCAGCCTGTCGTAAAGCTATCTAAAAATTTTAAAATCTGGCTGCCTTCGATTTGGATAAATTTCCAAATATCGCGGATGTGCTTTGCGTCCGTTAAAATTTTCTTGACCATTCAAACATAAAATATCTTGCATTTCTTCGTTAGAAAGCAAATTATGTCATTGCATCTTTATATTAACTTTCAATAACAGTTTCTTCAAAAAAACCCATAATTTTGATAAATCCCAAGTAAGTTTGGCCGAGAAGTTTGGCAGAATGAAGTTTACAAAGCGTTTCATTGCCATTGTTTTTATCATCAAAACCTACATTGAAAAATTATTGTACAGGGTTATCCAACGAGGACCAGACAAGGCGAATTTTTGACTTTACCCTGTACTTTTATAAAAACGCTGAAATAGCCATCTTATGTAATTTTCTCTCGCGAATTAGGATATATTCAGCAAAAAATAAACGAACGTCGTAAAGTCGTCGAAACCGACTGACTTAGGGTTTTTTTTTTAATGAAGTACCCTGTATATTATAGCATATTTGGATTGTGCGAATGCGTCTGGACATATTTCATGAATAATGTCCCATACATATCTCTAAAGGTTTTTGAAATATTGACAGTTGAAAATCTACCATTTACCAAGTTTGACAGCTTTTAAAATCTAAACGGCTAAAGATAGAACAAAACGGTTTGCACTTTCCTATATTGGTTTTTCATAAGCTATCATATGAGACTAACTTTAGATTTAACCAGCGGTTAAAAAATCCTAGATAAATTTAACTTCTGGGTAAATAAAAAGTTAGTATCATACGATAGCTTATGAAAAACCAATATAGGATAGGGCAAACCGTTTTGTTCTATCTTCAGCCGTTTAGATAAAATTACAGGGAAAGTAAACAAATCGCCTTGTCTAGTCCTCGTTGGATAACCCTGTACATGCAAACCAAAATCTAAACGGATTCATTACAAATTGTAAATGCAAAAATCTCGGAAGGAGTTGCTCGGGGCGACATTTAGAAGGTATACCTTTTTTGTGTGTGTTTATTTTTATGTAATCAGAGTGCCGCAGATAGCGCCCTCTACCGCCCACATTAAAATGACCAAAAAATTCAAATTCCTCACTTAAAAGGACCCTCAATCAAAAAATTATATGCAAAAATATTAGTTCAAAAATAAGTTAATTAGGAAAATCAAAAATGAAATTTTCATTTGTACACCCCTGTATCTCGATTTTTATCAACTTGTGAACTAAGCTAAGTTTGGCCAAATCTCCACATTTTGACCCAGTCTTACTGTGTACTATTAATTATTATAACTTGCAATCCATATCCAACATTTTATGACTCTCCCGTAAAATCCTGAATTCTGTTCTGTAGTTAGAACACTTGCATTTTAGGGCGACGATTTTAACAGCAAACAGAACAGAACTTAAATTAAATTATTGTTTTTAAGCAAATATGAGTACTGCAGTTTGAAATCTGAGGATTGTTGGACAATTTATGAAAGATGTTCAATTCTGTATGTTTTTACGTAAAGTGCGATGCCACTTTTGTAGCCCTTTGACGAACATTCCAAACCGCACGGAAAACAAAAAATCGCTGGTTACCACTTGTTCAGTTTAGAAGTTCGATGAACTCCTAACTAGGACGAAAAACGCTTATTTGTAGTTCATAGTAAAATATCAAAATACTGGGTCATCCGTGCATGAGATTTGCAGTTTTCTAGAATATGTTTAACTTTTGTCGCTACGGATAATACTCCAATTCTGGAACTGGGCTATTACTGGACCCAATGCTGGCAATATTTTCACTATTCTGGGATATTCTGGGCGTCATTTTTATAAATGTTTTATCGACTAAACACCGTCGTAATATAGGATTCAAGTTATCCCATCAAATATCGATTTGTATTTATAAAGAGATATAGAATATGCGGATAATAATGGGAGTTGACACACACGCTAAACGAAGATTATATGGCACTCCACGAGCGGTGTGTGTGTGTGCGAAGATGTTGATTGACACGCCTCTTGAATAACTGTAGGTTGTAATTTGGGGGAAACAGATGTCCTGGGAGTGAGTTCAACAGCGATGCAGTGCGCCAGACAAAGGAGTCCTTGTTAAGCAATGTTCTAGG
This sequence comes from Pissodes strobi, assembly GCA_016904865.1. Classification (NCBI taxonomy): domain Eukaryota; kingdom Metazoa; phylum Arthropoda; class Insecta; order Coleoptera; family Curculionidae; genus Pissodes; species Pissodes strobi. The sequence goes on along the minus strand of JAEQML010060997.1, from coordinate 21,620 downwards.
TGTTTCCAGTTGTACAACGAACGGGTGCGCTTATGCCGTCTGTCGTGATTGCCTGACCGGCGTTGCTGGGGGCGGGATGAGGCGGGCCAAATCCTTGCATCATTGGCTCTGAAAATATCTGTAAAACAGGGATATCTCGGCCACATGTCTGTGGGGTTCCAGGCTATCCAGATCCGAGGTCAACTCCTGGTCGCCGACAAGATGCACAGCTCTATTCTGAAAAGAATCCAGCAGCTTCAGCGTGCACTTCGGTACGGCATCCCAGATGTGTGAGCAATATTCTAAGCACGGTCCTATTTGCGCTCTCTAAATTAAGAGCAGCTACTGTGGTGTATACAGTTTTTTGCTGCGAAATAGCGCACCGAGCTTCTGCGAGGTTGATTTTGCGATGATAGCAACATGGTCATGCCAGAATATATTGCTGTTGACCGAGATACCCAGTAGTCCTCATGACGAGGATGAAGGAATGGGCGATCCTGCCACAATGATGTATGGATGGATGTATTGGCTTTCTTGGTAAACGTGGCTGCTTGGGTTTTTGCTGCATTGGACTGGACCGAATTTCTATTGCTTCAAGTTCCAAATTTCTCCAGACCTTTATTAATTGTTGTAATCTGCCCCGGTGTGCGGTGATAAGATTCAGTCGCTGGTAAATGCTTTTTTGATCTAAATTGGGAGACAAGGGTACTGTCATCAGCAAAACTGTAAACAGGCTTATTGGTTTGGTCATTAATATAGATGAGGAACAGAGTTGGTGAAAGTATTGCCTCCTGAGGCAAGCCCGCGTAATGGTGAATGTGTCTGAAATGTATCCATCAACTGCAACCTGCAGAGATCGGTTCTTACGGACACTGGCAAGCCAGTTGCAGAGAGAGGCTAGCAGTTCGCAGGACGGCAGTTTGTTGAGCAATTCGTCATGCTAAACTCTGCCAAATGCCTTCGAAATATCCATCCAACGCAATCGCTCGAGTTAATTACTCTGTTGGTCTCGAGGTACTTGAGTAGTTGCTGAACTACACGTTTCATGACTTTGGAGATTATTGGAAGCAAGACAATAATTGGGAGATAGTTTGAGGGCGTGATTTTGCATTTTTTTAGAGCATATTATACTCGAGCGGCTTTCCAAGAATAAATCCCCTTTCGGACAGATAGTTCTTTGAGGATTTTACGAATAAATCCCGATGATGAAACTTAAGTTCTGCCATGGTAGTGTTGGTGTTCGATATGTTCGGGAGAGCCTTGTCATCGCATCCTGGAACCACTCACTGGGGCATTACAAAACTTTATTTCTGATCCTTTGATTGTGTTTGTCCTTAGCTTCGCCAATCACACGTTTGCATTCGTTTCTCGCTTCGTCAAAATAATTGCGATTTTTAGCGGTCTAATTTTGCTGCCGGGACTTTTAGGCTTGCTGTTTCCTACCTACAGCTCTTTCGCATCTTCTGTCTAACCAGGGCTTTCCTTTTGACGATAACTTGATTGAATTTGCGATGTATGCTTTCATTCCTGAGGAGATTACTTACGTAATCTCTTCGCAACAGACTGACGGTTCGTCAATGCCAAAGGAAAATCTAGATAGAACTCTCTTAGATCGTCTCAGTTTCCATAATTGTAATGCCGGTAATGGCGGATCTTTCTGTAAGAGTGGCAGTTCACAAACTGTTGTAATAAGTTTGTGGTCGGAGGTACTTAATGGCGGATCGACTGTAATTGTCTGCTGGTCATGATGTGTGGCGAGAAAAAGATCCAGGATGGTGGCAAATTCGCCCCTCTCTGAGATCCGAGGTGGTTCGTCGACAAATTGAGTAAGTCCGCAGCTGATGGCAAATGCTTCAGCTTCTCTACCTTCGTTGTTGGTCTTGTTATGATGTTTGAGCCAGTTGGTGTTATGGGTATTGAAATCTCCCAGAAGGATTATTTCTGAATTGGGTTAATCGACCTGTAAATTGAATGGAAAGTGGTAGCTAGTGTTGTAAAAAAGCTTTGGTAGGCTCTATCGCTCAGAGAGCACATAAATATAAAACAAGCGAGGACGTCATCTATTAAATAAATTTAAGGCTCCATTGCAATAAACGAATGCTTTGTGATTAATCCCAAGTAGTGCCACATGATTAAGTTGTTATTTCATTTTATTTGTTTGTCCAAAAAATAACTGGAGAATGTTAGAAGAACGCAAATATTGTCTATCTATATCGTTTTCTTTGCATGTGTTGTTTTAAATTTAGAATCTTCAAATAAATTAAACCAAAAAATGAAATTTTTTTACGGAATGGTGAATGCACAAGAAAAAATGTATGCATGCGCTACCAGTTTGGATGGCTAGTTACACCTCAGAGGCCTATCTATAATAATGAAATTAATCTTATTTTCTTTAATAATTTTCAGATTTTTCGGAACTAAACTTTGCAGGCACGAATAATTCTGATTGGTTCAGGTAAGACCAAACAATTTATTTAAGCTAGATTTATAGATTGTGATAAAAAATCATAACATAGACAAAGACATGGAATAACTTAAGCATTCACTACCTAATGCTTGATTTATAAATGGGTTTGTGTTTGAATAATCAGTTCTTTCTTTATTTTTATTAACCTTACAATGTTCATAATACTGTTTAAATTCTTTAGAGTAATGTCACAGATACTTATTATCATTATTAAAAATAAAAAGGCGGCATAAAAAGCCAAAGCGCGAAATTTTAGTGAATACCGCTTATATTATTCTCTCATTTGTTTCCTGTCAATTAAAAAAAGATAAATACAGTGAAACTTCTCCACAACGGATAATAACGAGGAAAAATAATTGTCTGTTGTGCTAAATGGGTAGAAATTCAAAAAGGATACTTAATTGCTTAATTGGTTAATAAAGGGTGTATACTTATACATAATAATATTATATAATATGTATGTACAAAATATATGTAGATACATTGCTTCCTTAGAAAATCATCAATCTTAGTATGTTTTTTCTTTGAATATTACTTTTTAGAATTTCTGTTTCAACATTCAAAATTACATCCAATGTTTTTTGACTTGTTATTGCATCACCTAGGCATAAGAAATTATTCTAGATCCTAGACCTCTTAATTTTCATAGGCATCACTTATATTACTAACAGTTGTAGAAAGTTGTGGTTCATAGTCACTCTTAGTATCGGAAATATTGAAAAATTTTTCGATTTCATGATACTCACTAACACAACTGGCGAAGATTACTTCACGATTTTCCATTAATAGGGCCGCGTCGATCTTGCCAACTCCATCACCTTTGCAAAATGTTGATAATGGTATGGTAGAGTGGTCGCTCGGCAAGATTTTTCCTTCAACACGTCGATTAACTCCATTACCATTACAAAATATTGATAACGGTATGGTATGGTAGAGGGATCGCTCGGCACTTCCCTTCAACACGTTGATCACAATAATTATTGTGTCGAGAACCTCAGAATATTTCGAGGGTTGAGCTTTTATAGATCACCAGGTGCCACTAGAGCATTTTCGAGATGCCACAACCTTTGACATTCGCAGAGTAGGTGCTCTGACGTTTCAATCATAGTTTGGCAGAATCTGCAATCTTTGGAATACGATGAAAATTTATCAAATAATAAATCAAAATAATTCAATTTATGCAAATCGCTAAATCTAACTTTAATTTATACATTAATGGTGTTTAATATTTCAACATATATCTGTTTATAAAATTATCTTAAATCGGGTAAGTTTAAATTGGATTTTCGTATTTTTAGAGGAGGTTCGACATTTAAGTTTGTCGATTCAAAAGTATTGTCACAAAATTGAGCGTTGTTCCTAAAGTTCTGCAAAATTTTAGCTAAATTATTTAAGCGCTGTTTTGAATAATGAATGTCTGTAGACTTATTTTGAAGAATCGAAAAAGCCAAGTCTTTATGTTCAAAAGCTAATTTAAATGTTTCGAGCAAAATACAAAATTTGTGGTCTGTGAAAATATGCTTAAAACCCCTTGCCACCCTGATACTTTGATCGTCCTTTTTAAAATCTTCACTGTTTAGAATAAAATCAAAGACATCAATTATTAAATTGTCATTATTTTTATGCACTGCAAATATTGATCTAGAAGTGCAATTCCAGCGCGTAATAGCAAAAGTGGGCATTCGACTACCGCAGATTTCATTTAAAATATGACTTTTCTTGGTAGATTTAGAAAAGAAACCGGGAATACGGATAAATTTGAAAGAAATATGCGGCAACCTTTAATGTTCTTGCAAGCCTTGCCAAGAACTAAATATAATACATGAACATGGCAAGGCGTGAAAAGCGAATAAGGTGCTATTGATTTTATTTTAGTTTGTAAGCCATTTAAACGTCCCGCCATGACCGCAGCCCCATCACAGCCACCAGTTTATATCTAAAATCGATTTTTTTGCATTTATTGGTTAGAAAATTAAATAACTCTTCTGTCGTTCGCCCAGATGAAACATCATGAAAACCCATAAATCGCTCTACCACTTTACCGTTTTTAATAATATAAATACAATTGAAAGTTGGGAAGTACAAGAAATATTTAACGTTTTATCAATTTCCGACGCAAAAAAGGTAGATTTTGAATTTCACTACTTATGCTATCTTGAACAAAACGTGACACACTTTCTGTTAGTTCATTTTGAATGGTTGCCGAAGTTCCTGAAAATAAACTACCGTTTACAAAAGTCTCGAATTTTGAATCATATTTGCCCCATAACGACAAAAGTTCCTTGTAATTCCCGCGATTAAAGGAGCTTTCTGTTTCATCATGTCCGCGAAAAGCTAATTCTTGCGACGCCAATTTATAGTTACATCAATAAGCCTTTTTAAATTTGACTGGTTTTCCCGAACCTGATTGTTATGGGTAATTAAGGCTTCTTTTTGGGCATTATCAAAAGCAGTTGATATTCTGTTTGCCAAAAACTTTTAATTTACAAGACGAAATAGTATATTATTTTATATGGAGGAAAAGTGATACTTTTCATGGCGCGCTCGTGTTTAGCAGCCGAACGGAGTGAGGCTGGTAATAGAGAGCAAGCCATGAAAAGTAACTTTTCCTCCAAATAAAATATGCTGTTTTTTCTTCAAATGTCGACAAATTAATGCAAAAACATCTCTTTTTAATAGTAATAATATCTAATTATTATTAAAGATAAATCGGTTCGCAAGGCGGCTTAGACCACGGTCGTAGGTGGCCTTGCTTAGACCGGTGTCGGTGAATAGAATGTAACATAAAGCTGTCAGTGGACACTGTCAACAATAATTAATTTTTTAAGATTACATCTCCGATTGCGTTTTAATTCTGTATTGATAAGCAGTTATTGAGTAAGTTCGATTAAATAATAACCAATTTGTTCCTAAATTAGTGATTTTTAGAAATGCAGTCACAAATTGAGTGATAAATACAAATTGTAGTTTAATAAATCTTGAGTTGTTGACGCTTATTTTGTTGTCTGTTTGTATTGTATCTATGTTGCTATGACAACACTTTTACCTCCGCCGGCGGAAAAGTGAAAAGTAAAGCTCCGGCGGAGGAAAAACGAAACTGCACGGCCGCCTTCTCAGTCGAGTAATGACGGATTTACTGACGTTTGAAGAAAAATATATTTTCCTTTGGTTTAGAATGTCTTACAGTTGAACAGGGTAATTTTTTTAAATCAGAATATCCGGTTTTATACCACGCTGAATATTCAATTTGCACTGAAACCAATATGCAAGACTAGCAAAAAAGCTTTCCCTGTTTAATTGATCCGGCTAACCAGTCATATTTTTTATACCAATTTACATTAAAGCCGCGATTTTGATGGTTGTCTGTTGATTAAAAAAAAAATTGTAAAATCTTAATGATGTATTGTTTATTTCATAATTTTATGAATTAAAATTTGCGTTCACTAGCAGCCAGTCTGTGATATCCCCAGATTGTTTAATTTCATTTCACTTATTCATCTTTTAATAACAAAACAATATAAAAATTGTAAAACAACCTTACCTTACCTCAATCAAAATGCAAGAACAACAAATAAAGAAAATTAAGAATAGGAATCTCACCAAAAATCTGATAACCTCTAAAATCGCGCGCGAAAACGGCTTACTTCGAAAAAAATCAAAACAAATTCGGAACTGCCGAGGAAATCGAGGTAACTAAAAAGACGCCAGTGCGGCTAGTTGCCTATGAGCTTTATATTATGCCTGTTAAAATAAGAAGGGCACGTCTGAGCTTAATCGAGTCAGGAAGCCATAGTTATTTTAAGGCCAAATGAGGCTCAGACTCTGCTAGGCTGGCAACGTATCTATCCTATAATGTATGTAATTTATGATTTCACACCAGCGTTCGTTCACGTGTCGATGATGAATTGACCCGGACTATTTACGTCTCTTTTTCTCATAACAGATAAGACAAGGATGCTACAAGTCTGCGATTGTTTTTCAAAGAACAGAAATGTGCGATGTCTACGGTGCCGTGTGGTGCGTACTGCATATATTTTGAAGTGGTGGAGTAGCAATTCACAGCGGTATAATAAATATTTTGATATATACTTGTAAATATTTTTTTTAATAAAAAATAAAAATGAATTATTATTGGGAGGCTAAGCCTAGCTTGCCTCCTCTGACGAGCCGCCACTGGCTATTTACTAAGAATGCATATCAAACTGTCTGATATAAGAATGATAAAAGTTCAATCTAAAATACATGCAATGAACTGTTAAAGGTCTGTTAACTTTGCCTCCCCCCCGGCATTGATTTTTTCTTCAAAACTGGCACAGGACCTTGAGATCTAGCATAACCTAGCACAATTTGTTTTAGAGCTAGCACACTCATAGTAATAAGGATATCCTCTAATTTATGGGGAGGGGCTAGGTTAACGCTAGTCCCCCCGCACCTTTTTTAATTGCAATACTGGCTTCTTTGGAGCTAGCACAGTCTAGCACAACTAAAAAAAATGCTAGCACAACTAAATTTTTGAAAATAATAGATCACAAATGCGGGGGGGCCTAAGTTAACCATTGGGTGTTTTGAGGGTTGGTAAAGGTAATTCTTTTAGGAGTGTGCTTAGTACCTAGCACAAACTAGCACATACCTCGCCGAAGCTAGCACATCAATATAAAAGAATTAGGGTGCATTGAAAGCAGGTGGGGGGCAACTTCACGCTACTTCTCCCACTTATTTTTTTTGCTAGCACAGCAAGCTTAGACCTAGCATATGGTAGCACAAATATTTTGAGAGCTAGCACACTCCTACAGTTGACTATGTGGGGAATGGGGTGAATTTTTGTTGGCCGCCCCTCAGTTCAAATTTAAACAGAAAAATCTCGCGACTAGCTTTTATATCATATAAAAATGTAACAAAATAATGGATTTGATTTACTTCAAAATTTGTTTTCTTCTTTTTAGTGCATTTAAATAAAAGCTTGTTTTTAAAAATTTATGTTTTACTTTTAAAAATGGTATATCACAAATTTAGTAAATATTATATTTTTATTTATAAAATTAGATTCGTAGTATATAATAAAAGCCATTTTGAATCAGCCATTTCGAACTTTAAATAACTGATAAAAAAATTATATTCCTTATCCCTAAAAACCCCCTAATACCAATTTTAAATCAAATCGGACGTTCTTTAAGTAGTGCCTTCACCACTAACCTTTAAGGTGGGAAGTGTAAGCAATACCACTCTCTTCATAAGAATAAACAATGGCAACACCATAGTTTTATATTTTCATTTGAACTACAAACGCATCTCAAATTTGAAGCCAATTGGATATGTAGAAGTCAGCTGAAATTGACTTGCAACCCAAACTAACCCAAAATCGGCCATATTGAATCCGCCATTTTAAATCTTCAAAATCTGATAAAAAATTCAAATTCCTTGTCCCCAAAAATCCCCATATACCAATTTAAAACGAAATCGAACATACTTTAAGTAGTGTCCTCCTACCCTACCCTTGAAAGGGAGGGGGGGAGTGTAAGCAAGACCATAGTTTTATATTTTCATTTGAACTACAAACGTATACCAAATTTGAAGCCAATTGGATATGTAGAAGTCAGCTAAAATTGACTTGCAACATTTAACACAATATCGGCCATGTTGAATCCGCCATTTTGAATTTTCAAAATCTGATAGAAAATTCATATTCCTTGTCCCCAAAAACCCCCATATACCAATTTTAAACGAAATCGGACATACTTTAAGTAGTGCCCCCTCCCCTACCCCCGAAAGGGGGGAGGTGTAAACTTAACAACATTATAATATTGTATTGTCATCGGAACTATAAACGTGTACCAAATTTCAAGTCAATCGGACATTTAGAAGTACTTCTAATTCAGCTTGCAAGATTCGATTACAGACAGATCCACAGGTGAAAGTAAATAAAAGCTTGTAAAAAATACGGTTTTGTCCGTTTTGCCGATATTCGTATATTTACTACCGGAACCTACCGGTTAAAAACCGTGCGATTTGGGTTCCATTCAGGGGTTATAATTTAGGGACCAAATGGAAAATATGGATATTTTTTAAATTTCGGTATGGATTAATTAAGGTTCCCCTAAGCTTCCTCCTAACCCAAACAGAATTAGCGGTAGGTTCCTGACGAGGTTGGATTCGAACTCAGGACCGTCCCTAACTCCCCCTAACCCAAATTTCAGCTCTCCCGGTCTAACGATGGCAAAATTCTAGGAGACTTGAAGATTTGAATTTTTTTGGGTGGTTCCGGCATGTCCCCTTTATTCCTGTCCAAATACGGACTCGCTAGTTTAAAATTTACAACAAAAACCGGTAGGAGCCGGATATACGGTAGGTTCCAAATTCGAAAAAACCGTCCCCTAAATATAAAAATACGTCCGGAAGCGTTTTCTTCGAATTAATATTTAGGGGTCGAAAACGACGATTTTCCACTTTCGAAAAGTTTGGGCACCCGTTTTGGGAAGTATGAGCCGCGGATCGAAAATCGCAGATATTGCTTTTTAAGTCGTCTCGCCCGTGAGGTGAATAATTTTAGGTCCGTTAACCTGCCCCCGCCGCATTGATTTTTTTCTCCAAAATGCTAGCACAGGACCTTGAGATCTAGCACAACCTAGCACAATTTGTTTTAGAGCTAGCACACTCATAGTAATAAGGATATCCTCTAATTTATTCGGAGAGAGGGGGGTGGCTAGGTTAACGCTAGCCCCCCCCCCCTTTAATTGCAATAGCACAACTAGAAAACATGCTAGCACAACTACATGTTTGAACATAATAGGCCACAAAAGCGGGTGGGGGGATTTAACGTTTCGGTTCTTTTAAGGATTGGTAAAGAAAATATAGGAGTGTGCTTAGTAGCGAGCACAGCCTAGCACAACCATTTGTAGGGCAATTAGCATTACAGAGATTAATTTATATGTATAGCCAAAAGCGGTCTTATGGTGTGGGTCCAAAGGTCACATTTTTCATTAGATGTCATTCCTGCTGCAATTTTTACTGAATTGTGACCTTTGGACCCGGACGATAAGATCGCTTTTGACTATACCCTAATTTATCCGGGTGGAGACGGGGTTAGATTCAGAGTAGCGCCTGCTTTTGCCCAATTTTATAGCCTATATCGACCAACAAAGTATAGCCCAGAGAAAATAATGTAGAGAATCGATTTTATTAGAGAAAAATTGATTACAGTCATTTAAAATTGTATGGCAAATGGAACAAAGAGAGGTAAAGCATTAGCAAGGCAAACTTATCTTCAATAATTTGAAAATAAATCAATGTACCTTTATTATTATTATTGTTGTTGATATATTATTATTGTTAATATATAAAGTGCACTATATTAAATGGGTTTAATGGGTCGTTTAAGTCAGAAAGAATCGAGAAGCACCACCAGTGCCTATTGGAGGAAGATGTTTTATTAATTTGTTTCTAACGCCGACACCGCTGAGTAGCCGTTCATGAGAGAGCTTTGTGGATGGCGCTCGTAAGCGCTATAATGATGGTTAAGTACAGAGTGGGCTAAATTGGGTACTTTTAAAGGGAAACTCACATTTTCAAAGAATATAGAGAAAAACTGATGTCGGTGCCTGAGACTCACTTTTTATGACAAAATTAATGGTGAAAATCGCATATCGATATCTGTCACCGTTTAAGATATACTGGAACCTGCCCGGTTAAGGTTCCACGGGTCCCTAGTGTTCAGATTCGGTGTTTTTGACCCCGAAAACATCAAAATGGTTGTGCTAGGTCTAAGCTTGCTGTTTTGACTGAAAAATATTAGCTGAGGGGCGGCCAATAAAAATGCATTCCATGGCCTGTAGGGGTGTGCTAGTTTTTAAAATGCTTGTGCTAGCCTCTGCTAGGTCTAAGCTTGATGTGCTAGCAATTTGATGGAAAAAAGTTAGCTGAGGGGCGGCCAGCAAAAACTCACCCTATCCCCTATATATTCAACTGTAGGGGTGTGCAAGCTCTCAAAATGGTTGTACTAGCCTGTGATAGGTCTAAGCTTGCTGTGCATACCAATTATCTTTACCAACCCTCAAAAGAACCCAACCGTTAACTTAGCCTCCCCCCCCCTCCCACCTATTCTATTATTTTCAAAAATGTAGTTGTTTCAGCATTTTTTTTAGTTGTGCTAGACGATGCTAGACTGTGCTAGCTCCAAAAAAGCTGTGATAGCCAGTATTGCAATTAAAAAAGGTGCGGGGGCTAGCGTTAACCTAGCCTCCCCACATAAATTAGAGGATATCCTTATTACTACGAGTGCGCTAGCTCTAAAACAAATTGTGCTAGATCTCAAGGTCCTCTGCTAGCGATTTGAAGAAAAAAATCAATGCGGAGGGGGGGGGGGGGGGGCGGTTAACGGACCTAACTGTTAATATTTTCTTACATTACAACAATCTTAAAATTTCTGCCCTTAAAATATATATGTGCGCTCACTATGATTTAAAAAAAAAATCACATTTAACAGTGTTATCTTTTTCAGACGACACTGTTACGTAAAGATTTACACTTTCCCAAACAGGGCAAATTTTATTATTTTATTGCGGATGTTGGGAAGAAAGTAATCGCATATTATATAATTATTATTATATGATTACAAACGTTATCGAGAATTGATCACATTATTCATCAGTGGTCTTCCGTTTTCGAATCAGTTGTAATAAATAAATAATCGACTACTTAGCCGGTAATCGTCATAGCTGGGCCCTTAGACAGAATTATTTTAAGACAGAGGTTTAAATTAACATACTCTAGTTGCTGGAATGGATAAATCATTTTAATTGCTTGTTATGTTGAAATAATTTCTAATACGCCGATAAGTACATATTTGATTTTCCGGCAGTTATATCGAAAATTATATGTTTATGAAATAAAAGGCCACGCAAGGTTGAAAACGGAAAATAATTTTTCACGACAAGAACACGCCTGATAACTATTTATTTAAAAATATGCATTCTCCACATAACGTAAAATGATGACATATTTATACAGTAGCTCAAACTAGATGCCTACATTCAAGTCAGGAAATATTTTATAAAACTAAATAATAACATCAATTGAATAGAAACACACCTTCAAGTTAACAAACGCTACACGAAACTAAATAATAAATCAATTGAAAAATGTCTGGCCATAGATTTGGTTTGAAACTGGAAATTTGTTCCTTTATTGTTTGTCCAAAAAATTTTAGTCATAACGAAATATGAAGGTCAATGCATAGGAAGAATAAAAAAAATATATGACCACACTGGAAAATATTTAAAAGAAACTTCTTATGGAGTATCTGAGTAAATTACGGTTGAGTACGTGAAAATGTGATTTTAATTTTCCCGAATATTTAGTCTTTACTTTCATCACACTCCCTGTACATCTTACTTAAACGTTGGCAAAGCCAAATTTAATTTTCTCTCATGCATGAGCATTAATCCAGAATAATGTTTTCTGAGAAATCAAAAATAAAGTTTTCCCTGTCCAAATCTAAATTTATTAGGCAAAGGATAACCAAAGTTCTAACAATAATCTTGGGTGCGGTAGTTGTTTCTGGGTAGTATCTATACTGCATTCACTGAATAGATTCGTGTTGAATAGTTGCTTCTTGTGGAAGATGAACAGATCGCTTCAAACGATGGTGTGGTAAGGTTAAGACATGACTACAAACTATTATCAAAGGTACCTATCAGAAGTCCCTAGGGGAATAGAGTTTTTTCCAAAGTCAGAATCTAAGATCAGATGCTACATTGCTCTGGCGTCTAAAATGCTAATTTCCTAAGGAGCGAAAAGGTGATGCTTATTCTCAAGTCAAGGAAAGCGAACTAGATTTACACGAAATGAAGCCGCCCAGTTGGTAACTATAGGTTCATTTTGTAAACAGTGAAGATAATACCAGACTGTGATTAAAGAAGCGGGTCTGGCGGACAGACCGATTTATCTTTAAAAATATGACTTCCAGGTACAACCATTGGGCAACACTGGGTGGACATATATACTTGATGGTGGATAATACGCTCTGGATGATTTCCTAGATTGTGAGCGCATTTGGTAATGCTGAAGTAGCTATAGGCTGCCCGATCAGTTGGATTTTATTGGTCTTTCTTTAGTTATTACTACAGAACATGAATGTGGTGGGGTTGTATAATTTCTTCTATCGATTCCTGTAGTATGAAGTGTTGAGTTCTGCATACACATTGAAGAGCCGCTGCCACTTGAGGGTTCATTAATGCTTGTTCGGTATTCACGTAAACGAATATAAGCGAAAGGGAAACATAACCGATAATAGCGGCTCATCGAATATCAGTCGAACAATATATAAAGATGTTAGCTTATGTTTATTGAGACAAAATGATCGTGATGATATGAGTGAGAAATATGAGACAGCCAGTATTTTTCAGAAATTTGAAGATCTTGTAATTTTACTGTTGGTTGTTTTGAAATTAATGTATTACTTTTCGTAAAGTATATGATTGTACGTATTTATGCTACAATGATATCTAAGTCCGGTCATCTCATCTACTATCGCGCTCATCATTTCCCGTCCAATGTTTTTCTGCTGATTCGGTGTTCAGTGAAAACTTTAAGATATCCAAATGCTCACTTTCAGTCTGGATGACTTTGAACTTCTGAATAAGTTTCTATATGCTCTACCATTATTACTTCAAGCTTTTAGCAAGATAAATTTTTGGCATATACAGATGGTGCTGTTATGAGCAGTTACTCAGTTTATAGCTAATGCGCATAAGTTTTCGATGGAGTTCAGCTTAGGGTGATATGGCGGTAAGCTCATGTTCACATGTCCAGTTCCCAGTTCTAAACTATAGATTCTAAACTAGAGTTAGTTACTTCATTGAAAGATATGTGACTTTATGGCTGGAGTTTGGCGGTAAATTAGGAAGTAATTGTGTGCTGATCCTCTTTACAAAATTAAAACGGTTCAATCATGATAGATAAGTGGTTATACTGTAGATAATATGTTTCGTTGGTTTAAATAATATTTTTTGCTCGACCCGGTATCGCGCCTATTATTTATCTAAGGAATTTTATTCGCTTTATCAATTTGATTGGTTTTATATCTACGGAAATAGTGTTTTTCCATTACTTTATATGTTCTACAATATTAGTAAATACAAATTATATTTATATCTCTAATTATTTCCACAATGGCCAATAGATATTACGATAATTAAATTTGTTTAAAGTCAGCAATGATTTTTCATTAATTTGTACGGTATTCTTACTTTGATGTTGTCTAAGCATTCCACATACCTACCAGTGGCAATAAAATTTGAACTTGATTAGCTACTGAAGAACAATGCTTTAACCAATAGCAATTTATACAGGGATGGCCAAAGGTCTGGAATAAAATTCATATCTTTTGAGCAAGCAATGTTTAAAAAAAAACGCTGAAACAAGGTAACTGATTTTGAGTTTTTCACATTTTTCGGTTAAATAATTTTTTTCTCCAACCCCCTAACCCCCAGTTACCCTAACTTATTTTTTTCAAATGGAAACCTACGCCTCGTGGGGGCTCGTTGAAAAGCTCATGAAAAATGGAATTTAGCCATCAACAAGTTTTATGTTTGCAATAACCAAGATTTTACTACTGTAGTGAGGGACTATTGCGAAAAATTAATAACAGATATGGAATTTGAGCCATGACTATTGTTGCTAGAGCAAAAGATAAGATATTTGTGTGTCCTTTTTCATCTACCAGGCTGTTCAGGCGAATTGTTTACTTTAGTTGTAAATCCGAAGTCTGAATATTAGTATCGTGTCAAAAACCAAAATTTTAAAATCACAATGGTATTATCGGAAAGGCAGCGTATCGAAATTTTGATACTACTTGGATGTGGAGATAAAAGAAGTCAACGTGAAGTGTGTGATTTATTTAATGCAAAATATCCCGAAAACCAAATCTCACAAGGGCAGTTAGTAAAATATTTCACAAATTTGAGGAACACGGTACGTATTAATGACCCTCACTCTAAATACCAAACCATTCAAGTTACACTTGATCCAGTATGCATGCCTACCACTGACGGAAACGACCAAGAGATAGAAGATTTATATAACATCGTAGAAAGTACTATGGCCACTCTCAAGCCTAAATGTATCGTGATAGTACTGGGAGATTTTAACTCGAAGGTAGGAAGAACAGCATCGGACGACCATCTACGAGACATAGTGGGTCGATATGGCCTGAGAGAACGAAACGGACGAGGCAACAGATTAATACAATTTGCTACTGACAATATAATCTATCTATAATGAACACCATGTTCAAACACCACCAACGACGTTTGTATACGTGAACATCTTCCAATGGACAACATAAAAACCAAATCGACTATATCCTCCCCGACAAAAGCAAGCTAAGCGCTGAGTGCGGATCCGATTTAAGATCAAATTGAGCAAACCAATATCTAAAACAAAGACCAAAATGATTAATGCTCCTGAACCAATAATCTTTCAAGAAGCCCTCAGAAACAGTGGACCTCCCCAACTGGAAGGAGGCTCGGATCAAATGTGGAGGAGTGCTGAGAAATGGATTAAAGAACCAAAAAGCACAAATAAAGCAAAACATGAACATTGTATATCAGATGAAACACTGGCATTAATAATAGAAAAACGACGGGCTATTTGAACATCAGGAACAGACCCAGAACAAGAACAGCTAATAAGAAACATGAATAATAAAATAAAATCTTCCTGCAGAAGAGACAAAAACAATCACATAGGCAGAATATGTATAGAACTAGAGAAACCGCTCCACTGAGCTCTATGGTAAAGTAAAGTACCTGGCACGCGAGTTCAAACCCAGGACACAAATCATCAGGGACAACGAGGGCAATGTAATCACGGATGCAAAAGGCATCGCTAGTGTGTGGTGGACGTATTGCACAGAGCTCTTCCAAGATGCCCTGCAGTCCGACCCCGGAGACCTAAGCGAAGAACTCGAACCAACAATACTAGGGAGGAAGTGGAACAAGCAGTAAAAAAACTACGAAATCAAAAAGCACCAGGATGTGATGGAATTACCGCTGAAGTACTAAAAAACATAGGCGAATTGGGGATATCCATCTTACACGGCATATGTCAGAAGATCTGGACGACTGGGAGCTGTCCAGAACAATGGTGCCATTCTATTTTCTTGCCTCTATATAAGAAAGGTTCCCCTCTCGACTGTGGGAACTATCGTACGATTGCCTTAGTTCCGCATGCTGGCAAAATCATGCTCGGGATACTGAACGAGAGGCTGAGGAATTTCCTCCTCAGACAAATACCAGACGAACAGACTGGATTTGTTCCAGGGAAAGGAGCTCGCGAACAGATCTTGAACGCTCGGCAGATCATCGAAAAAACCAGGGAGTTTAATGTTAAAATGCTCATGTGCCTCGTAGATTACAGGAAGGCTTTTGACAAGGTAAAATGGTCGAAGCTTTGGAACATTCTTACCGAGATGGGAACACCGAAGCATCTGATACACCTAATAGAAGTACTATATAGGCCAAACACGGCGACGGTACGCGTCAATGATACTCTCTCTGACACCTTTTCGACTGCCGCTGGGTTGAGACAAGGCTGCATTTTATCTCCCCTTCTTATCAATATATATAGTGAATATATTATTGGAGAGATTCTTGAACAGAAAATTACCAACCTACGTTACGCGGATGATACCCTGGTAATAGCAAAATACGAGCATGAACTCATTAATATAATGCAGAGGCTGGATGAACATAGCAGACGGTACGGACTGGAAATCAATAACTCAAAGACTAAAGTAATGATTGTTGACCGGGCTAACAACAACAGCCCTGACATTACAAATGCCGCTGGTTATCAAGTGGTCAATCACTTTGAATATCTTCGATCTGTTGTCACCAATACCGGAGTTTGCGAAACGGAAATCCGTAGGCGTATCGCCATGGCACGAAACTCAACAGCGAAACTCACTCGCATCTGGAAGGACACTTCCATCACAATTAACACCAAACTCAGGCTTATACGAACTCTCATTTGCCCCATAGCGACTTATGCAGCAGAAACGTGGACAATGAAAATGGCAGACCGTCGCAGAGTTGAGGCTCTAGAAATGTGGTGCTATAGAAGAATGCTCCGAATTCCATGGACAGCACATCGCACCAACGAATCAATTCTGAGACAACTGCGAATCAAAACCAGACTATCCACTTATGTCAACCAGCAGTATTTAAAATACTTTGGACACACTGCCAGGAGATCAGAGGCAATGGAGAAGCTGATCATAGAAGGAAAAGTAAATGGACGAAGACCAAGAGGACGTTCACCGTCGCGATGGGTAGACCAGATGAAAAATCTGATTGGAGAGAGTCTGCAAGAAGCAATACACCACGCCCAAGATAAGGAATCCTGGAGACAAACGATTGATGGACTTACTACATGATGCCACTACACCCCTTCGAGGGGTTTACGGACGACGAACGAAGGTATGCCTTGTTCAAGAGCTATTGCAAGACGATTATGATAGGCGTTTGGAATTTTGTGAGGAAATCATGAGTCAGTGTGACGACAACAATGACTCGACTGGATATATTTTTTTCGGATGAGGCTACATTCTATTTAAATGGAGTGGTTAATAGGCACAATTATCGCTTTTGGTCTCAAGAAAATCCACACTGGATATCAGAAGCGCATACGCACCGACCTCAAAAATTTACTGTATGGACAGGTATTATCAACAATAGAATTTTCGGTCCATTTTTTTTTGAAGAAAACCTAACGGCCGAACGCCACCTAGACTTCCTAACATTCGAACTGATACCTGCCTTAGCTCAGATTTTCCTCATAGAATAGATTCAGAACATGATGAAAGAATTTAGTTCCAACAAGATGGCGCTCCTCCACATTTTGGTATTAATGTTCGCAGGTACTTAGATCAAATGTTTCCAAATGGTTGGATTGGGAGGCGCAGTACAATTGAATGGCCACCAAGAACCCCCGACTTAACGCCCCTAGATTAGTTTCTTTGGGGATATTTGAAAGAAAGAGTTTATCAGGATAGATCGGACAATATTGAAGATCTATAGCACAAAATCACGGCAGAGTTACGTAATATACCACCTGAAGTCCTTCATAAT
The DNA here is from genome assembly GCA_016904865.1 of Pissodes strobi. Lineage (NCBI taxonomy): Eukaryota > Metazoa > Arthropoda > Insecta > Coleoptera > Curculionidae > Pissodes > Pissodes strobi. The sequence continues at coordinate 4,049 of JAEQML010060997.1, read as the reverse complement.
GCTGTGGACGGCTTTTACTATTGCCTAGGAGAATGTCAATTAAATCACCTGTGAATAGAATTCTATCAGACTAAATTACTACGTCCTCTCGATTCCTTTGATTGACCTTGTTCATTGTTGCAAACATTAAGATTGAGTACAACATTGCTCAGTCGTAAGCCTTACCTTTTCACGTTCCCATTTCTCATCTGTTGCTATAGTTACTGTGTATATCCTCTTCGTCGGGTACTATGACTCTGTATGGGGACAAGTGTGCCACATGAAGCACAGTGTCTGTTGGAGATGAATGAGACTCTAGTAGATCGCCAAGCTTTCAGAACGTAAGTCAGAGCCAGACTCGTTTTTAATAGGCGCTGAATCCAAGATGTAAGCGCTCCCAAGTGCTTTTGGAGTAAGGCCGAAAATATTCCGCCAGGACCAGCTGCATCCACTGTTTCCCAGTTCAGTCTGGGTGATCTGGCGCTTCAGTCCGAGTGATCTGACGCTTTCGCCTTTTGATGTGTGCGTTCGTCCACCTCTTCCTCTCCAACTTCTTACAGGTGTCGAAGTAACTCTTCGCTCGAAGATGTGCACGTCCTGTCCGGCTTTCCCAGATTGGTTCTTCTTTTCTTCCGCTGCTAAGGATCCTAACGAACCATATAATCCCTTTTTTAATATTGTTGTTGGGAGTCTTGACTAGTAGCCGTCAATCCATAACAATGACTGAATTTGTTGAAATATTTAGCAGCAGTTATTCGATCATTCAAAAATTCATATATTATCGATAATTATGTTGAATTCAAGACTATATTGTATAGAAATAATGTGGGGAATTATTAATTCGCTTTTAGGTTTAAAGAATAGCCGAACTTTAAAAGCTAAAATACTCCAGTTCAGTTAAGTTTTTAATCACAGGAAAAGAGGTGCATTTTTTAACCTTACAAGTGTTAAAATCTGGGAAATAAAACATTTGATCAGGTTTACAGTTAAGCCAATTATCAAAAATACATTTGAGTAAGTGAACTGTGTCAAATAAGTAAAATAATGGTATTTCGGGTGAGGATAAACAATACTAAATTGGTCTATAGTTGAAAATGCCTCATTGCTTTCCGGTTTTTATAATTTATTGTGCAAAAAACTACATACCCAATTTCCTCTTAATTTTCAATAATGGTTTTAATAAAAATATAGGGTATTTCGGAATTATTTTTTTGAGACGGGACCATGTGAACTACCTTTCTATAGCTAGAACACACACTTGTAATCATGAAGGTGAATGCCAAAGAAGCTAGATACTTATTATTATTGACTGCTGTACCAGCTATATTGTCTTCCTTATAATCTATAAGAAAGTCGATGTCAATTTCATCGAAAAGCAGTGTCACATCTCTCATGATCATTTAGCAAACCAAACACATTTCCAGCATAGGTTAAAATAGTTATTTATGCAACAAGTGTGTAAAGTGAATCTTTTTTTATGAATGGGAATATTGTCGCATGAGCCGTAGGCGAATGCGACAATCCCATGAATAAAAAAAGAGTACTTTACACATGAGTAGCATACAAAATTTTTTCTACTATCGAAAAATATATGAAAAAATAAAAATAATATAATATTACTTTACGCACTAGTGCGTAAAATAAATTATTTTACGCACTAGTGCGTAAAATATATTATTTTACGCACTGCCCTAAACCTCAAAAAATATGTCAGTAAACGTCAAAAAATATGTCAGCTTTACTTTACGCACTAGTGCGTAAAATAACTTACTTTACGCACTGCACATTAAAAAGGCCTATTTTACGAATCTTAGAGAGTGCGTAAAGTGAGTATTTTACGCACGGTAGTAGAAAAAGATATTTTTTTTATCTACTCGTATATGGGGATTAGTCAAATGTTTATTACAAACAGCCATTATAGTTTGAGAATGTGATAAAATAAGGGACCCATAATGTCTTAAGTATTTGTATGCATGTGGACTAATAATATAGAGAATATAACATAAAATTATTGTACTCCTTGAGGATATAGCTATCTTTCCAGGAATAGATTTCTGAGGCATAATTACACTAAGTATCAGTTACCACAAAACTATCCGAAACCGAAAGAAAAACATACAATTAAACACGAACAAAAAAATATAAACTATGCTGTAAACAAAGCGCCCGGCCGGCACAAAAGCAACAGGTCTTTAAGTCTGAAAAATATGGTTTTACATATTTAAAAATACGCCTAACAACATAAATTCTATATAAATATACAATGAAATATAGGTATAGGTACAAGTTTCACGCTCTTAAAATCACATAAATAGCTCAAATTTCAGAAAAATGCAAAAATATCACTAATTACCACAGCCGTTATCGGCAAATTCGCAAACTAATCGTTTGTTTTGTTTCTTATTTCTATTATGTCGTCTCAGATGATGCGCTGTTGCCGGCTTTATAAGGAAAGTATTATTATAGGAAAGTGCACGAACAGGGTAGTAGTATTAGATAAATAAATAAATAAATTACGAAATACCACATTATAAAAAGAGGAAAGAACATCTTATGGAAATGTGTTTTTACAATACTGGAGAAATTGTAATGTAAGAGATACATTCTTGATATACGGGCATCTAAAGATTCGATACTATCGTCTATTCGTTACTAAATACGTCTCAGTCGCGATTACCCTTCCCCTCGCAGGCCGCCCCCCCCTACATCTTTGCTCCAAGTCGCATAGGCCCACATCCATGACGTCACGAGCCAAAATTTTGTGAGTACTTTGTCCTTCTTGTAGAGGTGTTGTTGATTGAACACGCTGCTGAAGTCATATACTTTTCCAATAGTTTTTTTCGACCGAAGCTCCTGTGGTGAACGGACGACGAAAAGTGCTCTCTAAATTACTAACAATATTCCGTGTTTTGATAACCTCTATGAAAATAATAAACTTGATAACATATTAGAGGGATTAAGGTAGGATCTTTCCTATAGTAACATATATACAACGTTATTTCTGGCCGGGTAAAAAAAGTGAGGTTAGGATAGTTCGATAAACTACTGCGTTGTTAGGGTGGAATGATGGGGGAACCCCTGGGGGGCCCGAGGGACTCCCCAGTAAAGAACATGTTAAATTTAAGTACGAAACAAATGCTCTGGGTCCTTTCCAGGTAGTCTTGCAAGGATCAAGGGAAAATAATGTAGATAATTTACATCCAATGGCTTTAGCAAAGGAATTATTTAATTTAACCATTGACCTTTTAGGAGAGGGAAAAACAAGATAATGGTAGAATTTAACAGCCCTGAATCGGCAAATAACTTTGTAGATAATGAATATTTGATAAATAAGGGATATATACAATGTATATACCAGAACATAATGTTTCATGTAAAGGGGTCGTCAGGGGCGTTAGCAAGGAATTTGAAGTAGAAGACATTTTAAGATGTACAGAGCTACATTAATGTAATGAAAGTAAAACGGTTTAACAGAAGAGCTACCAAAGAAAACGGAGAAATTAAATATTTAAAAACAGGAACATGTTTAATGACTTTTAAAAGTAAAACTGTGCCAAAAACAGTTAATATTTTTGGCTTAGAATACTCGGTAGAATCTTATATATTGCCTGTTACCCAGTGTTACAAGTGTTTACTTTATGGGCATATTCAAAAGCAATGCAGGGGAAACAAAAAAATGTCAAAAATGTGGAGAGAAAGACCATAAGGGTGCATGTGAGTGTGAATGTGAAAACAAAGAAAGTCATGAATCAGGCTGTAACAATGGGACAAAGTGTATCAATTGTGATAGTCCGGAACACTCCTCCATGAACAAAACATGTCCGGAATACCCTAGACAACAACAAGTTCCCATATATAGAGCCCTAGATAATATGTCCTACTATGATGCTAATCAAGCATTACCTAGAATCAAAAAAAATATCAATGAAAAGAGATTCATTAGATACTCTGAGGATTTTCCGAATTTAAAACAAAAAAATACTACAATGCCAAATTGAGTTATTGTTAAGTGAAAAGAGACAGTTATTCTATGAGAGTAGAAAAGGAGTAAACTCCCAACCTACGTATAG
>MU192941.1:2604-26359 GCA_016904865.1 Pissodes strobi | reverse complement strand
AACTTTGACAAGGCGACCTTGAAGTTATTTGATATCAAAGTCCCGTATTACATTTGCGAATTTCATTCAAGGCCGCCTTGTCAAAGTTATTTCACATGAACTTGGATAAGTGTAAAACTAGCTTAACAAATTCTCGGATAATTTTGTTTTTCGAGCATGGAATCACAATTTTTATATACAAATCATTGTATTCAATTTGATCCAACTTTAACTTTGTTAGTTCTTCGCGCCGACAAGCCCGCCCCAAAAATACCGATTATCATCACAACCTTCATAAGTAAATATGTTTCATAGTACTAAGAAACTTACATACGTCTTCCTTTGTGAAAACTTTGGAATTTTTCGCTTTGTAACGCTCTGAACTTCTTTTCAAAAATGCGATTAGTTGAGAAAAACTACTTATATCATAGTGTAGATGGTTTCTGGGAGCGCTGCTTTCCGGAAAAATAACCCAAAAGGATTTTCTCAGACCGCATTTTTAAATTATTTCCTGTATAGATTCAAAATGAAGTGTTTTCATCTCCTCAACTCGTCAAATGTTGATCCCAGATTTTTTTCATTTTTTATTCAGGCGTAGCGCACCCGAACACTGCAATCTACTCGATTATTTTTTGTACAGGTTTAAAAGGGGGCGTTTTCATCCCTACAAGTATCAGAGCTTGATCTCAATTATTTTCATTATTTTATTCATATTCAGAGCGCAGTTATTTCCTATAGAGATTCAAAAAAGGGGTGTTTTCATCCCCGCGACATTTAAAACAAATATATGTTATTATTTCACCCAGATTCAACGGATTCGAAAACCCCCGGAGTGCATTGTATCCTGTAAAGATTCATGAGAGAGTGCTTTCATAGCTCTTCAGGGATCAATCGCTATTTTTTTTTATTATTTAATTCATGTGTAGCATACTGAAAACCCCCCGGAGTGCAATTTTCAACCATTTTCTGTAGATATTTGAAAATTGGTTGTTTCCATCTACTCAACTTTTTAGGGGTATATCCTATTTTTTTTTTCAATATTTTATTCAGATATAGCGCACCCAAACCCTCTTCCTTCCGAGCATAATTTCCAATTATTTCCTGTAGAGGTGTTTTCATCCCCTCACCTTCTCAAGGTTGATTCTAGATTTTTTTCGTTATTTTGTTCAAATTCCACTCCTTTTTCTGCATTGCCAGGGGTTAGTTGTACAATATTTCAGCCTTTTTTATAATAGGAACTGGGTAAAATTTAACAAATGTATGATCAAAAATATGTTAACAGAAGTTATATTACTTTTTAAGTACCTAATAAGTTATATTACTTTTTAAACTCAAATTTACCTACAATTCAGTGGATATGACAACAGCGTATCGAATTGAGGCTGTTCGTAGCGCCATCTATATTGTTTCCAGTGAACGAGATGCCGGCGAAAAAAGCAAATGAGGCTCGCGTCAGCCGACAACCTCATTATTCGGCTCGTTTTAAACACATTTCAGGCGCCGTCTGTTGCGTAGCTATATTGTTTGTGGTATAAGTACAAATTTAAATTTTATTAATGGTTAGGAGCAGATTGTTTACATTTTTAAAAGATTTTAAAAGTTGCTCACAGTAAAGAAGTTCATACTCTCTTTGACTTAACTAAATCAGCGAAACCAGATAGCAATTACTTACCTCTAGAATGTATACTGGAGCACACTGCTGTTAATCAGCTATATTAATTATCGATATCTAGAATCAAACAAGGAAATGAAATACCTACATCAAGGCTGTATATTATTACCAGCTCTATTTAATATCTTCTCCAGCGAAGGACTGAAAAGTTTAGGACTAAGATAATAATGGCAACGTCGCCCTTTAACCTGAACTGTGTTTTGTTACTGTGTCCGTCTTCCGTCGTATTAATAAAGTTCTTAGTCACCGTTAATTTCTTAGCTTGTGTTTATTGTGAACATTTACGTATGTATTCCTCCTTTATTTATTTTTTTTTGAGTGATTATACCGCTAATGGCTTGAAAATCACCAAAAGAACGTTATGTTTACAAATACGTTTTCCCGCCAAAACATCAACTGTCAGTCACTTGATGGGGAGTAGCCATTCCCAAATTAACAGTCTGGTCATAGATTCAGAGATTGCGACGTTGCCGGATTGTGTTGAGAGGTGATGATGCGCCGCTGAACTGAGTAGTTGGTAGTGTCTCAGTCCTTTTTACACCGATTGAAGTTGACGATAGTTCCTAGTCTTTTAATCGTTCTCTACTATTTTTAATTCCTATTTTAATCTGTAAGAGTTATTTCGAATTTTAACAATGTCTTTTTAACAGCCTATGTAGTAGCGCTAAATCAAAGGAAGATAGTTTTTTTGTTGTTCCAGCTGTAAGTGCTATGTCAAGGACGCTCAAAGAATGAAAGTATTAATTGAGCAACTGGAAAAAGTGAAATCATCAAACAAAAAGAAAGATATTCATATAGAAGAATTGAATGCCAAGCTTCAAGAAGTCTCGAGTGAACTAAAAAAGGAAATTGATGAACTAACTAAAGATAATCAAGACCAGAAAACACATATCCAACGGTTACAGCGTAGGAGTGTGAACTATCAAGATGTCGTCGAGAATGCTGGAAACGAGTATCTTAATCAAATTAGCAGCAAAAAAAGACGGAAAAAGTTAAACAACGAGATTATTAGGCTAATGCAACAAAATAAAATTTTGTTGGAAAATTTAAAAGAAATAGAAGAACGAGAGAACAAATTAAAGTCGGATATAAATGAGTTTCACACGCTTAAAAATAAAATGTTGGTAAGCATAGAAACTCTCACGAAAGATAATGAGGTGTTCACTAACGATTTGAAAAAGTGCAACTTCGAATTATTTAATGCACGAGACGAGATCCATATGCTCAAGCAGATGAGACCAACTGAGTTAATTAATAAACACCAGAGTCAATCAAACCAACCTACCAAACACCAGAACGCAACACAGAAAGCGCCAAAGAAGGTTAGGAAGCCACAAATTTTAATTTATGGAAGCAAGTCGAGTGCAATGGGAACAGGTCTTATGGTCAGAAAGCACTTAATAAATGTATTTGTCATAAATTGTCAGTATAGAAGCAACGCTCTGATGGATGATTTTATGAATGATGTCGAGGTTTTAACGAGAAATTTTAACAAAAATGATTTCGTTATACTCTTTACAGGTAAAGAAAATGCTGCCCAAGGAACGAGCGTCAGTGGCGCTACTTTGGATGGACTTTCTAAAATCATCGAGTTTACAAATCCTATCATAGTTGGACCGCCATATGCCCGTAATAGACAGATTCTCAACCAATTTTTCTTGGATGCTGACTTTATTATATACAATAGAGTATTTAATAGTAAACATAAATCCCTTTTTCTTAGCTTCGATAATTTTACAGCGGTGAATGACAGAAACCGGCATGCAGAGCCAAGTTCTAACGCAAAACGAGCTCTTACTTATTACATCAGCGGACAAATTAAAAATTGGTTTAAATCATCCGATAATTTAAATATTCACGAAAGCGATATGATGATTGCTCCTGAATCTCCATCAAATTTTTGCCAAGATCCAGTTCAGACGATGACAACGTAAATTGTTTAAAAGTGTACTACCAGAACACCCGGGGTCTACGCACTAAACAATTCAGTTCTATAACGAAATGGTAAACTACGATTATGAGGCAGTTGTTTTGTCAGAGACATGGCTTAATGAGTCTATTCTAAATGAGGAACTTTTCCCGAGCAACTTTGTGGTTTACCGAAAGGATCGTAATACCATTCAGACAGGCAAAGAAAGGGGTGGCGGACTGCTCATAGCAGTCAGGGCATCATACACATCTACCATCTACTCCGTACCTAATAATACGGTAGAGGAACTGTGGGTTGGTGTGGACGTTGACAGTATGTATTACGTGTTCTGTTGTGCATATATACCTCCTTCGTCGCCATTATCAGTTTATGAAGAACATATTGGCTCTGTGAGTTACATTATGGACAGGAAAATTGACTCAAGGGTTACAATTCTTGGAGACTTTAATTTGCCCAACTACACAAGAAACTCAAAACCGATAGATGTAAGAGAACATCCAATTTCTGATGATTTTCCTGGGTTCATGAACGATTTAAATACCGAAAGCTCCTCAATTTTCATTTCAAGTAATGACCGTGAAATATTATTGTATGACTGCGTGTGTTTCTACGATTTAAAACAAATCAACAACGTTTCTAATTGTAATAAACTAATATTGGACCTTGTTTTTTCCAACTACCAAGACATATCGCTGTCTGAGTGTAGGCAACCTCGGACGTCAACGGACGCGCACCATCCTGCATTGATAGTAAATTTTTCCGATGTCGAATCAATTTGCATGCAGGATGAGAACGTACCTACTTTAAATTTTTTTAAGGCCCACTATGTCAAAATTAACGACTACTTAGAGAAAGCTGACTGGCAAGTGCTCAACTCACCACTAGCAACCATTGACGCTAAAATTGAGTACTTATACAACACCATATATTCTGTAATTAATATGTATGTACCTAGAAAACTGTGCCAGGACATTAAATTTCCTAGCTATTTCTCACAACAAACGGTCAAGTTCATAAAGGATAAAAACAAAACCTTAGACAGACTTAAGAGAATCAAGGGACAGAACGACCATCGTGAGATTCGGCTGGATCAGGAATATAAAAACTTGAGAACCCATGCCAAACTGAGTATTCAAAGGGACTATGATGCGTTCATTTGTTCATCACAGCAAAACTTTATTAGGAACCCTAAGTCCTTCTGGTCCTACCTGCGGTCGAAACGATGTTTGTCTGGATATCCTGAGCAGATGCGGTACAATGGTGTCATAGGTTCTGACCCTCATATGATAGCAGATCTTTTTGCCGAGCATTTTCAGTTTGTCTATAAAGCCAACGATAGTGCTTCCATTAACAATTCCCCGAACCTTTTGGGAACCAACATTAATTTATGTGAAGTAGAGGTGACTACCGATTCGGTATTTGAAAAGTTGGCAACGCTTAATGTAAACAAGGCTGCTGGCCCCGATGGGATAGCTCCCGTGTTTGTAAAAAATTGTAGTCCTACCCTGGCCATGCCCTTGAGCATTATCTTTCAACGCTCCTTGCAATCAGGAATATTTCCAACCATATGGAAGAAGGCCACAATCACCCCCATCTTTAAGAGCGGAGACCATTGATTTGTATAGGAGTGGATAAGCAATAAATAGACCAAACATGGCAAATTTACGACCACGAAATGTAAACAAAGAGATTTCAATTTGGACTTGCGCATTAGAAAATTAGTAGGCGCTAGCTGTTGCACCGTGAAAGTAAATAGGCAGACCCGGACTCCGAAAGTGATTATTTCACCAAAAATTCGGTAGAGAAGTCTTGCCGATTGTGAAATGGGCCCCAGTTAGCATAGTGAAACAAACAATAAGGTATAAATAAGTAATACTTATAATAATTATACTTACTTGAAATAGGAAATCCCGGGTATTTTGCCTCTACTACTAGAAAACACAACCATACACTTTCGGGATTCTATATTGGTAGCATCGCCCATTGTTTATGTGCGTATTGTTCAATTTAAACGAAAATCAAAATAGGGTACGCACAAACCACAAACGTGAACCACTAAACTAAAACTAATTAAGCAACTACAGACACTAGGTCCAAAGAAAGTAAAAAAAAGTAAAAAATCGAATTATTAACTGAAAACGCCGCGCCGTCAAAACGAAAACCCGTGAAAGACAAAAGCCAAGTTCGGTCCTGACCGACGCCTGCTGAGACGGCAAGTGTTTTAGTGCGCATGACGAAACGGTATCTTCTTTGTTTACGTTTTTCCATTTTGCGTCGATTTTGTCATGCGCAGAAACCTGTTTTTTCGCCCATAGCTTGCCACTTTTGAGTAGTGCGACAGGCGGCTAGTGCTTATCCACTCCTATACAAATCAATGGCGGAGACAGGTCAGATGTAACCAACTATCGCCCCATATCTGGCATATCATGCTTTGGAAAGGTGTTGGAATCACTGTTCACTGATATTGTATCACCTTCTTTTCGCAATGTTCTATCAGATCATCAGCACGGATTTTTATCTCGGAGGTCGTGTGAGTCGAATTTGGCAGTGTACAGTAGTTATCTTGCAAGTGCACTGGATGTTTCTGTGCAGGTGGACGCGGTCTATTTTGACTTCCAAAAAGCCTTTGATGTGGTTAGCCATAGAATTATCTTAAATAAATTGAAAAACTATGGTATTGGTAATCCTCTACCATCCTGGTTGAGTAGCTACCTAATGGGCCGTATACAGAATGTAAACTTTAAAGGGTCTTTATCCAGGGATATTACCGTGTACTCCGGAGTTCCGCAGGGATCACATCTTAGATCAGTGTTCTTCCTGCTTTTCATAAACGATTTGGCCGGTGTATTCAAGAAGTGTCACTTTTTGTTCTTTGCTGATGACCTAAAGATTTATTGTAGAGTTGCCAACGAATGGGCCTGCATGCAGCTGCAAAGCGAAATTGATGAGTTGGTTGAATGGTGTTCAAGTAACGCAATGACTCTAAATACTACGAAAAGTAAGATTATATCGTTTTCAAGGAAAAAAATGCTTATAGACCACTCATATTCGATCAAGGGGATACAACTGCAGCGGGTGACTGTAATTAACGATCTTGGAGTTGTATTTGATAACGAGCTGCGTTTTACTCAGCATATTGACAGCGTCGTTGCGATCTCCTCAGGAATGGAAGCATACATCCCAAATTCCATCAAGTTACCATCAAAAGGAAAGCCCTGGTTCGACAAAAGATGCGAAAGAGCTGTGGGTAGGAAACAGCAAGCCTACAAGTACTGGCAGCAAAATCAGACCGCTGAAAATCGCAATTATTTTGTCGAAGCGAGAAACGAATGCAAGCGTGTTATCGACGAAACTAAGAACAAACACAATCAAAGGATCAGGAATAAACTTTTACAATGCCCCAGTGGCTCCAGGAACTTCTGGTCGGTAGCAAAAGCAGTAAGTAACAACTTTACAAAAACGTCTCTCCCACCTTTGACGGACGAACGTGGCATCACGGCGACTACAGCCAGGGAAAAAGCAAATATGCTCGCCAAAATGTTTTCTTCGCACTCTACCTTAGACGTCCCCCAAGGCAAGACTCTCCCCACCATGTCGAACATCAACACTACCATGGCAGAAGTCATATTTCATCACCGTGATATTCGTAAAATCCTTAAAAATCTAGATACGCAAAAGGCATCAGGACCGGACGGAATACCTACCATCGTGTTAAAGAACTGCGCCAACGAACTAACACCCGTTTTTTCCAGGCTTTTTTCTCTGTCTTACGGAAAAGGGATTTACCCATCTTCTTGGAAAGTCGCTCGAGTGCAATCTGTTCCAAAAAAAGGCAAGAAAACCACGCCCTTAAACTATCGTCCAATTGCCTTGCTTCCAATAATCTCCAAAGTCATGGAACGTGTAGTCAATCGGCAACTGCTCAAGTACCTCGAGAACAACAAAATAATCAGCGATAATCAATACGGCTTTCGCAAAGAGAGATCGACAGGAGATATATTGGCCTATGTCACTCATATATGGAGTAGGGCAATTGAGAACTACGGAGAGTATCGAGCGATTGCGTTGGATATTTCAAAGGCATTCGACAGAGTTTGGCATGACGGACTGCTCAACAAACTACCGTCATTCGGACTGCCAGCCTCTCTCTGCAGCTGGCTTGCCAGTTTTCTTAAGAGCCGATCTCTGCACGTTGCAGTCGATGGACACATCTCGGACACATTCACCATCAACGCGGGCGTGCCTCAGGGCGCAATACTTTCACCAACTCTGTTCCTCATCTATATTAATGACCTGCTGACCGAAACAAATAATCCTGTTTACAGTTTTGCAGATGACAGTACCCTTGTCTCCCACTTTAGATCAGAAAAACCCTTACCAGCGACTGAGACTCATCACCGCAGACAGGAGCAGATTACAGCAATTAATCAAGACCTGGAGAAAGTTCAAACTTGGGGCGACCGAAATCTGGTCCAGTTCAATGCAGCAAAGACCCAAGCAGCCACGTTTACCAAGAGGGCCAATACAGCGGGCCCTGACATTATTGTGGCAGGGTCGACCATTCCTTCATCCTCGTCAATCGGACTGCTGGGTATCTCGGTCAACAGCAATATGTCCTGGCATGACCACGTTGCTAACATCGCAAAATCAGCCTCCCAGAAGCTTGGTGCGCTATTTCGCAACAAAAAACTCTATACACCGCAGCAGTTGCTCTTGCTCTACAAAGCGCAAATAAGACCGTGCTTAGAATATTGCTCACATATCTGGGGTGCCGCACCAAAGCACACCCTAAAGCTGCTGGATTCCATACAGAAGAGAGCAGTGCGTCTCGTCGGCGACCCGGAGTTGACCCGGAATCTAGATAGTCTGGAACACCGCAGACATGTAGCCGAGATATCTCTGTTTTACAGATACTTTCACGGCAGATGTTCCCAGGATTTGGCCCGCCTCATCCCGCCCCTGGCAGCTCCTGTCAGACAGTCACGACAGACAGCAAGAGCGCACCAGTTCGTCGTACAACTGGAAACTCCTAGAACATCGCTTTACAAGAACTCCTTTGTCTGGCGCACTTCATCACTGTGGAACTCACTCCCAGAACATATGTTTCCCACTAATTACAACTTACAAATATTCAAGAGCCGTGTCAATCAACATCTTCGCACACACACCGCTCGTCGAGCGCCATAGGGTCTCCCTTTAGTGTGTGTGCCACTGCAATAAAAAAAAAAAAAAAAGAAGGCTTTTAAAATGGCAGGATTCGTTATGCGGCAGTGCTGGGAATTTAAAGATATTGTAGCACTTAACGTAATATACTCTTCATTGGTCATGAGCCATCTTGAGTATTGTTGTGTCGTATGGACGCCCCTATACCAGATTCATGTCAAGCGTATTGAGAGGGTGCAGTCCAAGTTTGTGAATTTTCTTCTTTTTAAATTAAACATAGACAAATCGAATATGCTTTACAAAGATCGCTTCAATATACTTGGCATTGATTCACTGGAGACACGAAGAATTAACCTGAACATGTCATTTGGGCATAGAATTATCAACTTGATAGACCGTCCCGAACTTTTGGGCCTGATTAGATTTCGCGTCCCAGCACGACCTACAAGACAGCTTGAATCATTTTCCCTGCGACCCTATCGAACTGATCTTGGAAGGAACGCACCAATTAATCGAATCATGGATTACTTAAATAGATTTCTACCCATAAACTTTAATATAAATTGTTCAATACTAACATTTAAGCGTGAAGCTAGATCTCTTATATATCGTTCTTCGGAATTTCGCTAGTTTTTGTACCTTCGTTTGGTTCCTATATCATCTATTGTCTAGTTTTAACTGTTTTGACTGGTTTTAGTAATACAAGTAAAGTAGTGTGTTTTTGTTAGTTAATATCATGTGTATTTATTGTGTGTTATGTATTGACATTTGTTGTCTGTTTTAAATTTTTTAATGTATATTGCTTAATTGTGTGTTTATATTAAGTCGCGTTATGTACTATTTGGGCAATGCCTGTACAGGGTGTCCCAAATTCGAGCCTCATCATTGGGATCTCGGGAACTAGAAGAGATACGAGGTCGGTTAAATGGAGGCAAAGTTGCGCGATTTGATGCTGATCAAAATGCCACCTTACAAGTTTAAAAATTCCGAACACTTCCGAAGATTTTTGGAAAAAACCTAATATTCGCGATTTTATTTTTATTTTTTTATGACTCTATTTGAATAGATATTACAAAATAAATTTCACATTCTCATTGCTACTTTTTCTATTCTACAAGAAGGTGCTATTAGATTTTCAAACAGACGTTTCGTCTTTCAGCTGCCACCATCAACTTTGTTTTTTTAAATACGACCCTGGATTTTTTATCACGGATGTTAAGAGCTTCTAAGGTCCCAAAACCAATTATGTATCGCACTTATTCGAAAAATTCATATTAGTGACATTTTCCATAAGAACTCATGTGTTAGAAAGAGACAGAAAACAGATTTTTTGGATTTTTTCGGAAAAGTGCGATACAACAATGAAAATGTGAAATCTATTATTTGCTCCAAATCTAATCGCACCTCGAATCCCACACAACTATTTACTTGGGTAAATTGCTAAAAATATAGCCTAGAGCCTAACTATGGTTTGAGGGTTGACACTTTAATAATTATATTATTTATTAACCACTTCTTATGTTAGTTCTTAAGCTTTCTTTGTGCAAGGCGTTAATGCGTAAAAAAAGGTTTTTGTTTTTAATTCTATTAAAAATCTATTTTCTGTCTCTCTCTAACACATGAGTTCTTATGGAAAATGTCACTAATATGAATTTTTCGAATGAGTGCGATACATCATTGGTTTGGGGACCTTAGAAGCTCTTAAAATCCGTAATAAAAAATCCAGGGCCGTACTTAAAAAAACAAAGTTGATGATGGCAGCTCAAAGACGAAACGTCCGCTTGAAAATCTGATAACACCATCTTGAAGAACAGAAAAAGTAGCAATGAAAATGTGAAATTTATTTTGTTATATCTATTCAAATAGACTCATAAAAGAATAAAAATTAAATCGTGAATATTCGGTTTTTTTCAAAAATCTTCGGAAGTATTCGGAATTTTTAAACTTGTAAGGTGGCATTTTGATCAGCATCAAACTGCGCAACTTTGCCTCCATTTAACCGACCACGTATCTATTCTAGTTTCCGAGATCCCAATGATGAGGCTCGAATTTGGGACACCCTGTACTGTGCTAAATTTAAATTAAATTAAACATATGTCCAAAATCCCATTGGACGCAAAATGAAAAATATAACTAACAAATTTACGACAATACAAAATTTCGGGAGCAATTTTAAACTGTCGATGAATAAATAAATAATATTGTCAATTGAAAAAAAAAATAAATATGCATGTGTTTAATTGGTTATCATTATCCCTCATCTGAGAAGTTTGTTTGTATGTGTTTTAGATTAGGCTTCAAAGTTTTCGTATACGACACATAAACAAGTGTCTCCCTATTTAATTTTTAATGGCAAACCTTGATCATTAAATTATATCAGATAGAAAGTTTAGTTCATTGGAGAGTACGAGATTTCTTCAAAAATAATATATTTCATGTTTTAGATCGCTCAAGAAATGGGTATTCACGACACAATAGGAATCGATCTTGTCGCTATGTGCGTTAATGATGTGTTGGCACATGGAGCCGAACCTCTATTTTTCCTAGATTATTTTGCTTGTGGGGCCCTAGATGTAAATGTTGCTAAACAAGTGGTCAATGGAGTAGCTGAGGGGTGTAGACAAGCAGGATGTGCATTAATTGGTAGAAAAAAATTAATTATATAAAAAATTAAGGAAAATCGATCATATCTATTTAAGATTTTAAATTATTTCTATGGTAGTACTATTCTCTTTAATAAGCCTGTCATTTTTGAATTTTGTATTATATTTTATAAAATTAGTAAATCTCTTTCCTTTTACTCGTATGTACTAAAAAATTATGATGTGTTTTCATCTGTCTTATATAAAAATGTTTTCAAATAACATCCAAATCAAAGGATTAATTTACTGTTTGCCCTGCTGAACCTAGATAGGAAAGTAAATTAAATGCAGAATTTTAAATATAGTTTGGCTAACTTTTCCAAATGTTTTTATAGGCCTACCCAAGAACGCGGCAGTTCAAAGTTCTAATAGTATTTAAATGAAGTATATCAATCTTGAAATGTGTACTAGTTGTTCTAGTATTAAGCGATATTTAAAAAATTATATACACATTGTGTTTCCAAGAATAATATCATGCTAAAATAAATACTTATTCTGCCTTGTATTCTTGATGTGTATTATCAAAGAATATTCTACTACGACAAGAAGACCTATCCTTATGGGCGCACGTGAAACGGCTTGGAGACATCAATGCGCTCGCAATATTTTAATTCGCGGCGGTAACCCTCGAACGATTTGTCCAATTCATGCGCCACGTTGCCAGTATTACTTATATTACCTAAAGTAGATACTTTTATCGGTTAAGGAAGGTCAACCTGGTCAACAAATAGTTTCCATGAAAATGGATTTTGGGTGCGTGCAGTAGGATAATTATTGTACTTCTTAGGAGAATTGGGTACCAGAAGAACGACAGTCATTTTATCATTAATAATTTTGTGTAGAGTCCAAGAAACAAGAGGGGACTGCGGCAAGGCGTAAAAATAAGTATCCCATTTAAATGCAAGGGCGTCAATGAACCTGGATTCGGGATCAAGTCCCAGAGCATTTGTATTCTTTTAGATACAACAAAATCAATAAAATGGTGTTCCAGAGTGTTTGCAGTGTTGTATACCTAAATTGTATTTGTTTAATTCGTATTCTGTATCATTCTAGATAAAGATGCAATGGCAATATAACATTAAAGGGTAAACAAATATTTGACAGAAGGGAAGAGATGGGTTAATTTTGCACATGCGTTGACGTATGTCCTACGTTAAAAAATCGGAATTTTTTCAATTATGTTAACAATAATAACTGATGAAATTAAAGTAAGTAAAGAGATAGGTAAGCGTCAAAAGAAGAAATTGTGAAAGATTTTTATAAGATTTTTATTTAAATGGTTTTTATCTACATACCATGTATGACCAATTTTTAGCAAGGGAAGTTTTGACTATTTTTTTGTACCACTTATCTAGAGTAAATTAAAAATTAAAAAATTCCTAGATGCTTTATAAGCTTAGCGAAAATCTCATTTTATTTTATTTAGATTAAAAATGTAAAAACATATGAATGAACATGTTTTATGTTTAAACAAGGCAATTTAAATATCTATGCTTTATATTCTGAAATAAAACTTGACAAACAACTACAACTGACATAAAACACAATTGCAAATATAACACTTTTGATTTGCAGTTATTCGCTAGCATTTGAAATATACAGTACGTTCATGAATTCTGCTACAAATTCCATGCTGTATATTGTTGTTTTTTGGATTACCATTTTCAAAATTTTAACTGGGTATAAATTGAAGACACAAGTTGATGAAGGGCCCATGTACAATTAAGTTAATTTTGAGGAAAAGTGGTTTAAAGTTATTATGCCCGGATTTTTTTGGGAACTATTTAAGGAAACGATTTTTTTTCTAGACAAAGATCTCTAATCCAAAAATCTAATATACAAAATAGTGTAACAAAAAAATACATACTTTAGGAGAAAAAAAATGGACCCTTTATACACTAAGTTTTGTTTTATCTTTCATATAAGTAGTTAGTGTATAAAGGATCTATATACCTTTCAACTAAAATTACATTAATTTAACCATTGTTCTAAATGTAAAACCTGACTTAATCCTTAACCTATCTCAATTATCTTTTTTTCACGGCTTTTTTTACTGCATTGCTTGATTCTTCATAATCTTCTAAAAGTTTTTCTTAAAATATTGGTATTCTTCTTTGACAAATTTCAGCTGCTCCTTTATATTTTCCAATTTTTCAGTAGACACTAAATTATTTTTATTTCTTATAACTTTAAGTTGACAATTTTGTAGTTCCTGTTCTGAGTAGCTTTTTTTTAGCAGATTGACCTTTAAATGTACAATTCTCATCTAAGCTCTCTTTATATAGATAGCTTCCATATTCTTTTACCCTTAACCATTTAATGCCGTCCCTGAAATTAACCTTTTCACCCAATAAGTTTGTTTTCCTATTAATAACTTCTAAATTTTTTGACAAATCTTCAATATATTTTGAAATGTTTTTTTTATAATTTAATTTTATTACCACTCTGTACATGATTTTAAAAATTTTATTTGTATATTATAACATTTTGACGAATGTCATATTCATATGAAGTAATTTGACAGCTGTAACTGTCAAATGTGACAGTTGTACAAGTCATATTTTATTTCCAAACACATTTTCCCAAAAAATACCCTATTTTAAAAATATTTCGGTACAGCAAAATCGTGCGATTTTTAGACCAAAAATTCGAACTCCGCGCCCCCCAAACCCCCCCAACCCCCCCCCCCCCCCCCCTCCAGAGTACCAACATCAATTTTTTTTCAAATATTATTTTTGATTTTCTTTTTGTTTTCATTACAGAAATGGTTAGAGGGATCAACGTACACGTTACCCACGTACAAATAAAATTTTTTAAATCACTTACAGGATGTTAAAACCATAATTTATTCCCAAAAATCCCCTATTTTCGAAATATTTCGGTACAACAAACTCGTGCGATTTTTTCAACCACAAAATCGAACTCCGCACTCCCAAACACCCCTCTTCAGAGTACCAACCTCAAAATTTATTTTTTTCAAAAATTATTTTTGAAAAATTTGTTTTCACTTTCATTACAGAAACGGTTAGAGAGATCAACGTATTGTGGTTTAAAAAAATAATTTTTTTAAACCACACATTTTTTCAAAAAAAAAACTCTGTTTTCGAAATATTTTGGTACAACAGACTCATATGATTTTTTAGACTAAAAATTCGATCTCCGCGTCCCCAAATACCCCTCTCCCGAGTACCAACATAAAAATTTATTTTTTTCGAAAAATTTTTTTTCGCTTTCATTAGAGAAACGGTTAAAGGGATTCACAAACATGTCACCCGCACATAAATAAAAAATTTTAAATCACTTACAGGATGTTACAACCACACATTTTCCCAAAAAATCCCTTATTTTCGCAATATTTCTGTACAGCAGACTTTTTACTTGAAACGCACATTGCACGCGGACTCGCGATTAACTGGAGATTTCAACTATCATATTAGTAAAGTTGTTTGTTTTTATACCGTCTGTCTTTGTAGTCACGTACACAGGTCCTTCATCTACTATTATAGACAGCGGAAAAGTTTGTATTATTATAGACATAAACGACCTATGTGCACAAGTACGAACATGGGCCCTTTATCCACTATGACATTCTATTATTTTCTATTTGTAAACGATAATTTTGAGACTATGTACAGTAAAATTATACATACGCCCTTCATTCACTAACTGATATATATTTTGGTATGAACATAGGTCCATCATCCACTGCTATTTCGTTTATTAGTTGGAAAATTAAGTTGAATCATACCAGGACAAAATTATATGTACTTGGGATCTTCGTTTCCACAAAAAACTCATTTTTTACAAAAATGTTACATGGGTCCTTCATCCACTTACATCTTCAATTATAAACGGCTTGGAATAGATCCAAACGGTTTTCACTTTTGTTATTCGTAGACTATCTCTTATCTGTTGATTTGACGTTAACAACCTATCAGAGAAAATTTTATTTCCATTTAAATAATACCATACTAGCAGATAGCTTATACGAAAACAAGGTAGAAAACTCTGGCCATAAATCGTTTGGTAGCGGGAAAGAAAAATTGCAGTTTAATAAATCTTGACATATTTCAGCGTTTGTATCCAAAATGTATTACGTACTTTACTGTAAATCGAATTTGTGCGAAAATTTATATGAAAGCGCATGCTACTCGTACCTATTCTATATCTTTTTAAGTTTAAAACAAGCATTAAATAAATATGAAACTTTCTATTAATGAATTGATTATATAGTATGCTAAATAAAAAAATATACTTTCATTAAAAGAAGGAACAGTTACCTAATTATATCTCGTATAGATGCATGAAAACATATTTCGTCATTGCCACGTACTGTTACTTCTTGGTAAATAAAGCTAGCTTTCAGAATAGTTGTTTGTTGGTGTTTGAACTTTTAAAAATTCCTGTTCATCCGAATCGTCGTTATTGTCATGGTAGTATTTTTTTGGAACAACATAATTTTTTAAGAAGTGCTGCTTTTAGGTTTTGAAATCTTGTTCATTAAAGTAGTGCTTTTCGCACAAGCGCTTATTTTTCAATTCGTCAGGATTTAATCGTAATAATGTTGTATGCCCTAAAAAAGCAAATTTATTTTATCAATATTCTGTTAGGAATAATCGCTGTGTCGATTGTTACAGTTTTAACTTTTAAGGGATGTCCGTGAACAGGGGTAACCCGAATGACATAAACGTAGTGAAGACTCCTTATCCAGGGTGTCTGGAAATTCCGTTTGAATAATTGCGGAGGTGATTCTACATTTTTCATATGACCATAGGTCCGGAAAATGATTCGTTACGGAGACACTGGGTGTTGAAATAGAAATTTTATGTTCAATTTTGTAAGCAACTTTTGTAATAAAATTTTTGCTCAAAATTGGGTGCCCGGGGATTTTTTGGAATGAGAAATCATAATTTTGTACTAGTTTTTATGTAGCCCTAACTTTTTTGGCAGTAAACTTCTGGGATTTTTTTAGAGTAAATCTTATTCTTAAACCTTTACTACGGGAAAAAGTATATTGCCTTAACCAAGCTAGAGTTAAACGTCTTCCAGAAATTTGCAAATTTCTACATCGATGCAGGTTCCTGTGCCCCTTAGGCGCAAAATGAAGTTGCTAATATAACTTTACAAAAGTGGAGTATGTTGTCAAATTCCTGTAAGTTTTTATGATACAGGGTAATGTATGAAAAATGCACAAAAATATTTCGTCATTATGTTACAAAACTGTTCATTTTCGCTACACAGTTTAAATTTGACAGCTTTATAATTTTTTCCGCACTACAACATGCTGCCTTCCAATTTCACCTTCGGCGCTTCGATTTCCGGCCACCACCATCAACATAGTTTTCTTAAATACGGACCTGCATTTTTTTATTTCAAATTTTAACAGCTTTTGATGTCCCAAAACCAATGAAGTACCTCATTTATTCGAAAAAATCATATTATTGGCACTTTTAATAAGAACATAATATGTTAGAGAGAGAGAGACAGAAAATAGATTTATGATAGGAATTAAATAAAATTTGAAGGTATTTTTTCGAATAAGTGCGATACGTTATTGGTTTTGGGACATCAGAATATCTTAAAATCTGAAGTAATAACTTCAGGTCCATATTTAGGAATATTAAGTTGATGGTGGTGGCCTGAACGCGAAATGACGTAAGTGAAATTTGAAGGCATTAGAAACTAATAGGAATTATTTGAAAACAGTGGAAACGGATGCTGAATGGGCATCGAAAAGGCTACGTTTCTCTAATTTAACCCACCTCTTGGCACTTACTTTTTCAGAGATAGCAATGGTGGCACATGCTATTTACGACACCCTATATATATATATATATAATAAATGAAAATGAACATAAAAATACTTGTCTCCTAAAATTTCATCAGTCTGGTAATTAATAATAATAATAATGAGACGTTTATTAATATCATCACAACAAAAATTGATACATTCATAGGATCAACAATTTATAACATTTGTTTGATATTAAAAGGCCTTGGGATCAGCTTTCTAAACGAAAGTTTAGAAGCGGTTGAGGCCTGTGACTTATTAAATAATATATATATTCTAGAACGAATAGCAGAACTAAAACAAAAACTATTGAAATAACAGATTAAATCTATCATAGACATAACACGTAGAAGGATATAGAAGAATGAAGTAGTAAAAATAGAGAAGAAGAAGGAATAAGGAAAGAAGAAATGGAGTAAGAATCAAATTCAAGGAGAATCAGCTATTTAAAACTAATATTTCATTTGGACAACCTTAGTTTTTTTCAATTTTCGTTCGAAACCATAAATATTTCCGGAATAATCACCAATTTTGTATTGATTTACAATTAGAGCAGAGCGGTATGAAAACATCTTTTGAAAATCTCTTTGCGATGTGTTGGAATGGTAAGAAGAGTTTTGCGTCGAATATTTAAATTATGAACATCCGTTCGAAAAGATAATTTACGAAATAAATATAGAGGAGATTTGTATTTAATAATCTTGTAAATGAAACATGCAGAATAAAGTATACGACGATCGTGCATATTAATCCATCCCAGTTCTTTAAGTTTATAGGAAATTCTGTGTCGACTCCTTATCCCAAAAATAAGACGCATACAACAATTTTGCAATTTTTGAATTCTTCTTATTTCTAAACTGTCTAAGCAAGGATCATACACATTATTACAAAAATTTAATAAAGAAAGAATCAGAGTATCACAGAGCAATATCTTAGTGTCTTTATTTATAGAATGTCTGTGGGTAAAAATCACTTTTAAAGTTGCATATGCCACTTTCAATTTGGTAGTAATATGCTCTTTAAATCTCAGTTTATTATCAAGTATTAGACCTAAATTTCGTGCACTGCTTTGGAACGGAATTACGTTGCCGTTAATTGATATATTCAGTCCATTTAAAATAATAGTCCTTGAAGATTCACTGCAAAATAATAAAGCCACGGTTTTTTTGGATTAATTTTTAGAGTATGTCTCTTCGAGACATCATATAACACTTTTAAATCATGATTGATGCAATCATGTGCAAGTTGAAGCGCTGAAGGGCTAAACGAAAAGTACAGTTGGGTGTCATCAGCGTAAAGATGATGTTTACAGTGATTTAGAAATTTTGTAAAATTTAAGGTGCAAATTGAGTACAGCAGACGTCCTAGGATACTATCCTGGGGCACATCGGAATTTACTTATAAATAATCTGCCATATCGCCATCAATTTCAACCCGCCGAAACCCTATCAGACAAAAAAAAAACGCAGAAAAAGTTTGAGAATAAAAGATATTTCCCCTCACGCTTAATTTTTTTGACCCAAATTATACAGAAAATATGGCGGTTTAAGGAAAAAAAATATGTGCCAAATTTAAAATAAATATCTCCAAACCAAAGGAGCTATCAATAAAAAAATTGGGCGAGTCTGCTAGTACTCGAGACACTGATTTGTAAACATCATCGACATGAAAATGCTACCTTAGGCCGCGTGACGCCTGAATATAGGCAACCACTTATTCGGAATTGAGGTCTATATTCTGGCGGTAGAAAGAACCTAATCCCTGCGCATTATTATGATGTCACATTCGCTTGCACATTTCCGTCCCATTTGCCGAGATTTACTTTCATAAGTTTTTACACATATAACATAATTGTTTAATTGTAACAAATATTGTTTAACTTCATTCTAGATTTTTGATAACGATTAACAATGTTACGTACAAGTACAAGTCTTAAAGAGTAGACTACTTTGCAAAAACACGACTACCTATGTAATATATTTTGAGATAAATAATTACACAATATCAAATAAAGTATTAGACCAATCAGACTAAAATTATTATTATCATTATTATTATTATTATTATTATTATTATCACTATTGGTAATTTCCACTATTTTTTTATTTAAAGCAAAAATTGTGTTTTTCTGAAATTACCCATCTCCAGGTAATAAGTAGATTTTGATGTATAAAAGGTCAAGTAAAAAATCTCTTAAAACCTACAAGTTTTGGAAAGAACATTTTCTCTTACGACACTAGCGAAAAATTTATTCCACAACGCAATGTGTTTGTCATGGGGAAAAACTAGCTGTTATCCTTTTGAAAATTCATGCTTATTATATTATGCCACCCCTAGAAATTCGATTCTAAATATCGATAAACGGTTATGCGTCAAATTATCCTACTCACTAGACTAGCCTCAAATAAAACTATTCATAAAATATTACCAGAATTAATTATCCAGCGATTGCACAATTCCTCGTTTTTGTAAGGAAACCTAATATTTTGGTGTTCAACCTACAATCAAAGTAGGTACTGGTACAAGTGGCACACATGACCGGATATTTTTGTTTTTTTTTTCTATAGCCGCTCTTTAGTCCATCATACGAGTACATACGTACTCTACTGCGATTAGCCAACTGCGGATATTTGGCAATACGCGAATACTCAACAAGTATTATCCCCAATTTTGAAAACACTTCCAGCATTTTCTTCCGTTGTAAAAGTACTTGTTTCATGTGGATGTGAAAAAGGTAAATTATTACCACAGCTTATACCGTACCAAGGTGTGTTATTACTAACCTTAATAGGTACATAAGTAATCAAAATTAATAATAGTATATTAAGACACTAGTTTTAGAAGACCATATTTTTTTCGCACGAGCACGAAATTAGGAAAACGACCTTGCGGGGAGTTTCCCTAACGTGCGAGTGCGCTAAATGTCTTTTAAAACGTGTATTTTATACTATTTTTTCTATTTTGCACATTTTTTTATGAAAAACATTATTTTATTCAAGTCGCTATCAAAAGTTGGACGGCCATCTTGTTACTTTTGGCGTCTGTATTATTAGAAATCCCATTCAAAACGGTGTCGAAATTTTTGCTAGTGAGCCTTGACATTGAACAATTTTGTTAATATCACAATAGTATCGAAAAGAGTTCTTTATGATATGAAAATAGAAAATGGTTATTTATGCAACAAGTGTGTAAAGTGAATCTTTTTTTATGATTGGGAATATTGTCGCATGAGCCGTAGGCGAATGCGACAATTCCATGAATAAAAAAGGGTACTTTACACATGAGTAGCATACAAAATTTTTTCTACTATCGAAAAATATATGAAAAAATAAAAATAATGTTATATTACTTTTCGCAGTAGTGCGTAAAATAAATTATTTTACGCACTGCCCTAAACGTCAAAAAATATGTCAGTAAACGTCAAAAAATATGTCAGCTTTACTTTACGCACTAGTGCGTAAAGTACCTTAATTTACGCACTGCCCATTAAAAAGGCCTCTTTTACGAATCTTAGAGAGTGCGTAAAGTGAGTATTTTACGCATGGTAGTAGAAAAAATATTTTGTCTATTTTGGTATCATAAAGAAGTCTTTTCGATACGCAAAGTAGTGTCGAAAAGAAGCTCTTTTCGACACCACGTTTGTTGACTGGTTGCTGTGATATTAACAAAATTGTTCAATGGCAAGGCTCACTGGCGAAAAATTTCGACCCGCTTTCAATGGGATTTCTACTAATAAAGACGTCAAAAATTACAAGATGGCCGGCCAACTTTTGATTGCGACTAGAATAAATTAACATTTTTCATTAAAAAACGTACAAAATAGAAAAAAATAGTATAAAATACACGTTTTAAAAGACATTTAGCGTACTCGCACGTTAGGAAATTCCCCGCAAGCGGTCTTTTAAAACTAGTATCTTAATATACTATTTTATTACATTGTGCTAACAGGAGACATGAAATAGGTTGCATAGGATCATCCAACTGCATGGCACAGAGCGTATGTAAAAACAAACTTACAATAAGAAAATAAATACTGGAAGACAATACTGAAGTCATTGTGACTATTCCTGAAGAAGATACGGACACTAACGATGAATAGGTTTGTTATTATAATGATTTTTTTTACATTTTGATTTTTTTTTATACTGAACGAAAGCTATTCATCTTTTTAATAGCAATTACATCAAGTATATGATTATTTAAAAAAAAACTATAGTATTTTTCTACTTCTTTACCTCTTAGCAGCGTATACACCGCCATAATATGAGTCCCTATTCTTAACATCGTCATAATAGTATATTATTTTATATCCAGGAAAAGTCATACTTTTCATGGCGCGCTCGTGTTTAACAGCCGAACGGATTGAGGCTGGTAACAGAGCGCAAGCCATGAAAAGTAACTTTTCCTCCAAATTAATACATACAAATTTTAGTTTAATAAATCTTGACTTGTTGACGCTTATTTTGTTGTTTATATCTATGTTGCTATGACAACACTTTTACCAAAGTATATGTAAACTAGTAAGTTCACTCAGCGGTAAATCCTTTGATGTAATTCTGCCACATTCTTTTATATCAAGTGACAACTGGAGATGACCGATGCGCTGCGTAAGTGTCCGATTGATTCGCGTGGCTTTCTCTAGTCAGAGATGTATTCAGGAGATTGTATGGACTCGTACCGAAAGACCTACTGAATGCCGGCCGGTGAAAAATCAAGTGAAACTGAGCAAAGTTGTAAAAATATTTTCATAGAAGGAAATTGAAAAAAAAATTGCTATACGGGGTGTCATTTTTAGGTGATACCACTGTTGCTATCTCAGAATCTAACAAGAATTTAACAACACATCGATCTTGAAAAGGCATCAATTATGGCAACTTTCTAATTTAATCAACTTTGTAGCTTTGACCGTTTCAAAGATAGCAATAATAGTGGATTACCTAAAATATATTTAAAAATATATATAATAATATAATAGTTCGGAATCTCATTTTTACTACACTTCTTTGGTTTCATGAAAGTGATCGTTGTGACATGGTTTATGTTTTCGTCTCGCGTTACGGCTTTTTTGTATCGTTGATTGGACGACTAACCAAAACTAACCAAATCTATCAAAATTGGTTGTACCGTATCGGCACCGGCACTGGTTCAAATGACTACAATAAGCTGAGACTAAGTGAAACTAACCAAAACTTGAATCGACGATTAACCAAAGCTAACAAAATCTATTAAAATTGGTTATAACGTATCGTAACGGGTTCAAATTACTAAAATAAGTTGATACTAACTGAAACTAACCGAAAGTTGATTGGAGGACTAACCCAAACCTATTCAAATTAATTATAACGTATCGGAACAGATTCAAATAATTAAAATAAGTTGAGACTAAATGAAACTAACCCAAAGTTGTTGACGACTAACCCAAACTAACAAAATCCATTAAAATTGATTTGAATGTATTCTGAAAAGCTTGAAATGACTAAAATAAGTTGAGAATAAGTGTAGCTAACCGAGAGTTGATTGAACTACTAACCCAAATTAACCAAATCTATCAATATTGATTATAACGTATCGGATGACTAAAAGAATTTAAGACTAAGTGAAACTAACCCAAAATTTATTGGAAAACTAACTTAAACTAACGTATCGTAACGGGTTCAAATTACTAAAATAAGTTGATACTAACTGAAACTAACCCAAAATAGTTGGAGGACTAATCCAAGCTAACCAAATCTATTAAAATTATTTATAACTTATCGGAACCGGTTCAAATAACTAAAATAAGTTGGGAATAAGTGAAACTAAACGAAAGTTGAATCGACAACTAACCCAAACTAACCAACTCTATTAAAGTTGATTATAACGCATCGGAATCGGTTCAACTGATTGAAATAGTTAAGACTAAGTGAAACAAACCGAAAGTTAAATCGAGGACTAACCTAAACTAACCAAATCTATTAAAATTGATTATAATGTATCGGAAACGCGTTAAATGACTCAAATAATTTGAGAATAAGTGAAACTAACCGAAAGTTGGATCGACGACTAACCCAAACTAACCAAATCTATTAATATTGATTATAACATATTAGAACCGCTTTAAATGATTGAAATAAGTTGAGAAAAAGTGAAACTATCTGAAAGTTGAATCGACGACTAGACCAAAGTAACCAAATCTACTAAAATTGATTATAAAGTATCTGAACCGGTTCTAATGACTAAAATGGGTTGAAACTAAGTGAAACTAACCAAAAGTTGATTGAACGACTAAACGGATTAGGTTGGTTAGTTCGGGTTAATCGTCGATTCAACTTTCGGTTAATTTCACTTAGTCTCAACATATTTCAAATATTTGAACCGGTTCTAAGACGTTATAATCAATTTTAATAGATGTTATTAGTTGGGTTAGTCACCAAATCAACTTTGGGTTAGTTTCTCTTAGCCTTAACTTATTTTAGATATTTGAACTGGTGCCGATACGTTATAATGATTTTATTACATTTGGTTAGTTTGGGTTAGTCGTCGATTGAACTTTCGGCTAGTTTCACATAGTCTCAACTTATTTTAATCATTTGAACCGG
>JAEQML010060994.1:0-26361 GCA_016904865.1 Pissodes strobi | reverse complement strand
TATATTATTTTATCTCTTAACTTTACGAACACTTTTCAATACTTTTGGCAAGTGGCAACTCGTGACTTTTAGGCAAGATGGTGCCAAAATATAAGCATAGCCTAAAGAAAACTATAGCCGCGACACTCGGCTCGTTTAGTGGGGTACGGAATCAAATTTTCTCCGTGAAGCTCAGTGAAGCGAGGACACCACGCAGTTGGAACTCGATGCCAATCATACGCGCTTACCTGGGCCGGAGTGCAATACATTTTCATAGGAATTAAAATAGAAAAAGATTCGTTGTTTGGGTAAATAGACGTTATGCGTATATATTGTTTTGTTTGTATATTATATAAATAAGTTAATGTTTATGTGTTAAAATGGGAAAAGAACGGCAGAATTAAGCAGCTAGTTAGTTTGTTTATTTAAACTTAAATTTGATCATAAGGTATCGGAATCGGTTCAAATGACTAAAATAAATTGGAACTAACTGAAACCAACCGAAAGTTAATTGAACGCCTAACCAAAGCTAGCCAAAAGTAACCATAAGCTCCAAAACAGGCTAAAACGTACCTATCCTAATAGGTTACAAAAATTAAAGTAAGTTAAAACTAACCAAAACGAAAGGAATTTAAGCGACTAACCAAAAATATTAAATTTGCTTATAACGTATAGGAACCGATTCAAATGACTAAAATAAATTGGAACTAACTGAAAGTAACCGAAAGTTGATTGAATAACAAACCAAAAGTAACTAATAGCACAAAAACGGACTAAAACGTATCGGAACAGATTAAAAATGTTAAAGTAAATTAAAACTAACCCAAATTAACCGAATATTGGCAAGTAACCAAAGACATTAAAATTGGTTATAACGTATCGGAACCGGTTCCAATGACTAAAATAAATTAAAACTAACTGAAATTAATCGAAAGTTGATTGAACGAAAGTAAGTTAAAACTAACCCAAATTAGCCGAATTTTGGCGACTAACCGAAAGTAATCAAAAACTTTAAAATTGGTTATAACGTATCGGAACCGGTTCATATGAATTAAATAAATTAAAACTAACTGAATTTAACCGAAAGTCGATTGAACGACTAACCAAAAGTAACCAAAAGCACCAAAAGGGCTAAAACATATCGTAACAGATTAAAATTATTAAAAAACGGGCTAAAACGTATCGGAATAGCTTAAAAATAATATTAAGTAAGTTAAAACTAACCCAGATCAACTCAATTTTGGCGACTATCCTAAACACTAAAATTGGTAATAACGTATCGGAACCGAAAGTAATCGATAGTTGATTGAACGACCCAGTTTTGGCGGCTAACCAAAACTAACCAAAAATATTAAAATTGGTTATAATGTATCGGAACCGGGTTCAAATGACTAAAATAAATTGAAACTAAACGAAAGCTGATTCAACTAACCCAAACTAACTAAAAGCACCAAAACGGACTAAAACGTATCATAATAGGTTACAAAATTTAAAGTGCCCAAAAATAATCGGAAATTAATAATATGCAAACATTCATAAAATATATACGAATGGTACAGGGGAAAAACGATCTAAGCGCCATTTCCATAGGAAACTTTTATTATTGATTGCACAGAAAATTTTATTCTTGATAAAAGTTGGTGCTTGGAAAAAAACTAATTTTGACAATGTAAAATTAAGACTAAGTATTACAGGGTACTTAAAAAATACAAAAATGGTGGTTAAAAAACAAAAACTTAGGAATATCGGAAAAGCTTCTACAGGAAAAATAAAGCTCCTATTAAGGTAAAAATAAAAGTCAAATACCATTTTTTCCAAAAGTGCATCGTTGCTGAAAAAAATAAGAACAAAATTAAGAAAAAGCGGGTTTTTTCAGTAATTGAAATGGATTTTCTCCGCAACGGTGCGGTGCACTTTTGGAAAAAATGGTATTTGACTTTTATTTTTATCTTAATACGAGCTTTATTTTTCTGTAGAAGGTTTTCCGATATTTCAAAGTTTTTGATTTTTTAACCATCATTTTTGAATTTATTGAGTACCCTGTATAACTTATCTTTAATTTAGCCTTGTCAAAATAATTTTTTTTTCAAACACCAACTTTTATCAAGAATAAAATTTCCTGTGAAGTCAATAATAAAAAAGTTTCCTATGGAAATGGCGCTTAGATCATTTTTCCCCTGTACCCTTCATATGTATACACATTTTATAGAAATAACATGTTTTTAATTTTTTTATTAGTCTTACAACCATTTCATCATTTAGCCATGTTGATTTTTCCTATACCTATCTTTAGCTGTTTACCAAATATTGACAGTTGAAAGTCGGGCATTTTGACATTTTAACAGGCTTTAAAATCTAAACCGCACGAGATCAAAGAAAGCGGTTTGCACATCTCTATCTTAGGTTTTCATAAGCTATCGAATGACAGTGGCTTTCAATTTAACCGGAGGTTTAAAAGTTCCGGTCAATTTTATTCGCGGGTTAAATTCAAAGTTAGTCATTTGATAGCTCACGAAAACCTAAGACAGGAATATGCAAATCGTTTTCTTTGCTCTCATGCGGTTTAGATTTTAAAGCCTATCAAAATGTCAAAATGCACGACTTTCAACTGTCAATATTTCGTAAACACCTAAAGAAAGATAGATATAAGATATTATACACGAAATGTGTTTAGACTTATCTAGAGATTCCAAAAATGTAGTAATATAAAGGGTGTTCCATTTAAAAAATATAGAGTAGGCTGATATGTCAGAAAATCGTTAGTGTTTTATTTTATATGTAACGTAGAAAGAAATGTGGCTACCAACCCTACATTTTGCTTTTTTGTTTGACTTGATATCTTTAAAAACAAAAAAGTTACAAGAGCGCATCAAAATGTTATCAAGATAAATTGAACGCACGGTACACGTTGCTCTGATTTAGCGTAATTGTGCACTTCATGCATAAACTAGTTCGTGAACTATAGCCAGATCAAAAATTTACTTTCATTTCACCATCTTGACAATATTTTTATCTAGCGATTAAAATGAAAAATCTGTTACGAAATAATATGCAAAATCGTACATAATACGTTTATAAAATTGTGCAGGTTGCTAAGAATCTATATAAAACAAAATTATGTACTTATATAAGATCTTTTTTAAGCTTAGAAGAGAACAACTAGATAAATCAACATTTTCAAAATTATTATTGCAGATTTTCGCAAGTTCGCCTAAAACCGTAACTACTTGTGCAAAATAAAATCTCATATAAAAAAAACTTTTGTTGTGTATAGATCATGTTGATATTTAAAGATTAACTTGGAGCATATATTCTATTATAGTTATATTCAGCATTCAAGAATGCTGTACTTACTACAAGTAATCTACATTCGCCATTCTTAATTTCACTTCAAAAGACATTTTTAACTATTTCTTTCAGGTGTAATGTTTAAATAAATATCCGGCTCTCTTTATGCAGCTTTTTGGATCAAAAAATTGGTTATTCTCTACTCGAAATAAACAGTATTTTATAAATCATATATTTTGTGATGAAAGTTTAAATAAAATAATGGGGGAGAGTAACAATTTTAGTATATAACGTCCCAAAAAATTTTAGTACGGCTCACTTCACTAATGATTGCCGGGGGGTTGACGTCAAGTTAGATTTATTTATTTCCTCCCCACTACGTAGTGATAAAGTTGGTCCGCGCTTGTCAAAGGTGCCGCGCTTAAGTGTCGCAGCTATAGTTTTCTTTAGGCTATGATATAAGTCTGTTCCTTATAAGAAACAGCCGGAGGCTAACCCGCAAAATGTTGGGGGTGTCACGCCTAATTTGTACTCAAAAATCTTTAAAAAACACGCCTTCCACGGACGAACGAAGCGGATTTTACCAAGAATTATTGAACAAATTTTGGGGTGACACGCCCAAAGTTTTGCCCAAAAGGCGTTAAAAACGCACCTCGGGCAACCATTTTTTGATGGCTTATTGTAATTGTAATTTTAAAAAATGGAAGGCGCATACTTTTCTATTATATATCTACTATTTTTTGGGTTCCTAACCCAAGTTTTGCCACAAAACTAACACTAACCCAGGCTATACCAAATTTTGCCAAGAAAGTATTCAAAACTAACATACCCCCAGAAATTAATGCTGAAAGTACTTGCAGTTTCCATAAAAAATCCTACCACAGATTAATTTACAAAAATATTACAAAAATTACTATTGACAGCATTTACACACGCGCACAAAATTGGTCTATTTTTAATACTAATAATTTTAGTTATACAGTTTCCGATATATGAAGTCCATGCTTCTTTTTTTTTGGTTGCGAATTATTCAATTACTTTTTTATTAAAATTTTCAAAGGCATTTAAAAAATTATTTTTTTCTGCAGACATCATACCTACCTGAAGCATGAAGATGTTAAAAAGGTTGCACTAAAAGATTGCTTATTTGATTCATTTTAAACGTTAAAGAGTCAGACCGACCTTTTTTACTTATCGCAACGCGGCCCGAGCCATTGAATCAGGTGACCCCGATTTACCAGAGAGAAAGGGCAATTCTTTATGCCGATCCTAAAGTCGCCTTCTCAGCGTGCATCATCGTGACCTCATTTGACCTTTCCATGGCAATTTGCTGTTGAAGACGAGGCCGCTGCGCGTTTGGCTCGAATCGCCCAATTATCGGGGAATCATTACATTTTTCGATGACTAATATTATCAGAGTCTATAGATTATTATTGTCCATTGTAGATACGATGAATATTATTTATTTATTAGATACATTTTAAATATAAAGAAAATATCTTTGGCAGTTAAACTCGAAATATTAAGAGTCGCAAGGTAGTGCCATGGCCCCTTGGCCCCTTATGACGAGCCGCCACTGTTTGATATACAGCAAAGCGTAGAGATGTCCAATGTACTATTTATTTTTAAAACAAAAAATCAATTATTGCCCGAATAAGCTGGTTTGAAGGTGATACATGTTTATCCCACTGGAAATTCATAATAAAAGTTTTATTACGGACTTTAGTATATAAACAATGTAAGTCATATTCAAAATGCGAATTGACCTTATAATTTTTTTATTCACGGAGTAAAAAAAAACATTTTAATATTACTCCAAGAGTTATTTTTAGTTACTTAGTATTTGAAAAAGTTGTTTGCAGATTTTTTTAACTGGAACATGAAACTTTAAATGTATATATAATTGTATTTTTCCAATTTACTACAATTACGGATTTTTTTACAGTGTAAAAAGTAATATTTTTCTATCGATATTAAAAGTCAGTTTTCAACTTGTTTGGACTTTATTGTTAAACTGTTAAATCAAATGCCAACGTTTCGATGCATACCGCATCATTCTCAAGGCCAGATTATTCGAGCTATGGATCGCATTAAGTTGAACGATCTATATTTTAGTAAAAAATACTAGTACGTTACTACTGCTTACCGAAATGTTTGGTACTGATACATTTTTCTATCGAGTTTGAATTTTTTAAATGAAAAAATGGACCAATAATTGTTTGGCAGGAAACATGATTTTGATTTTGAATATGATTTGACACTTTTTATATATAATTTTTTAAATACTAATAAATGAGATCTGTGAATCATCTTATATTTAAATAAAGATAAAACATTAATCGACGGATTTCAATTAATTTATTAGTTGATTCTTATTAAATGGTGATGCTTTTCGGTTCTATCTAGGTTAATGTAGTCCAATCACTTTTCGATATTTAAGTAATATTTAAAGTACTTATTTATGGAGTTGCAGTCGATCTAATCTCTTGATACATCAGTCTTTATCACAATAGCTATATTAGCAACTTCTGATCGAAAAACCGCAAAAATAATTAAGGTTTCAAATTTCCTAAACTGGTGATAATTGTAACTTATAATATACAAGAAAGTTATTTTAAGTACATGTAACTTTACAAATTTGATAGGCAATAACACAAAACTTTGATATGAAAAAATTTGGCAGCCAAGATAAAATAAATGAATCATTTTAAATGGAAATAATACAAGTGAACATAAAATGATCAGTTGGAAATAAGGGGTGGATCAAACCAGAAGTTGCCCGAAACAGCACACTACTCTCGATGCTTATTTTTATCTTATATAATTGCTCTAGTTTTAAAGGTTATATAGGTTGATGTGTTCTATTAATTGAATTGTTTTATTTTCGAGTAAATATACTTTTACTCGGATGTTGTTTGTTTCACGATCCTAAATCCGAATTTTTCCAAAAATTATTTACTTGATTATAGCGAATAACCTACAGTATATATTTTGAAGAGTACATTTATATTATTTTAATTTGACTGCCAATTATGTAATAGTAATAATGATAATGAAATTTTGAACATTGGCTGTAGACCTGGAGAGATATTATATGTACTGCGATGATATATAAATTAGTATTATGCCTAACTCATATTAAATAAAGACGTATCTAAAGTGGTAAGAGTTTTGATTTCAGTTTTTAAACACCTTATTTCTTATCTTCCCTCTGTTGCAAAAATAATGAAATTTAATAAAATAAAAATGGTTAATTTTTTTATTAATCTCCAAATAACGGGAATTTTTAATCAATAATTTGATATATACATGTTCCTGGTGCATTAAAGCTTAAAATTGCAGAAAATGTTTAATTGTCTTCTTTCTATAAAAAGAAAAAATACATAAAATAACTAACTATACCTACCTACTATTGGAACTAAACTAAATTTTTATCTTTATTTCTCTATAAACATTGTGAGTTTAAAAATTGCAATATGGTACTTTTTTACTAATATCAAGCCAATAATCAATTTTTATAAATATAATTTTTTTTATAGTTTAATATTATGTTTTTAATGTTCCTAATTTTGAATGCGTTAAAAATATCCAGTTTATATTATAAAATTTTCCTTATATGAATTCAAAACGTTTTACATTTAGCAAATAGGATTTTATTATTGTTTATTATTTTCCCATTTTTTAATGGCATATGCAAATCTATTTGCTTCTATTACTGCATCAATTTAATTATATGAATAATAGGGACTAGTAAAGAAATTGATCACAAGAATCAATGTGTAATAACTGCTAAACACCATTTTACCAAACAATAAAATAAATTCAATTGAAAAGTCAAGATTGGGGAAGCACGCATTGGAAATTTCATTCTATATAAAAATTAAACTGATAAAACCGGTTCTTGCCACTTAGCCTTGACTGAAGTTCATTTCTTGGAAACCTACGGCTCCGGGAATATAATTTTGTATTCTCCTTTCTACCCCTTCCTTTTAGTATTTAGGATAAGCATTGCATGTGTTTTCATTCATTAATACTGTTTCACGTAACAGTGAAAAATGCACTGTAAATGTGGCAACGAAGTGGGGTTTCTACCGTTTATTATAATTGTTTATGGTTATATGGTTTCAAATCTATGATGGGATGGATATACAGACATATTTGCACTCCCACCTGCAGGGGTTAATATAAGTAATAGAACAAAAAAATTTTTATACAAAAATTACATATTTTCACGTAGGTATCACCATTTAAACTTGGATGGAACACCCTATATATTTCCTGCCAGGACGAAAGATATTTTTTCCCTGATTTCAAAAATATATAACGTACCTATTAACATTTTGAAATATTTGAGTTTAACATTTTCATAAATTGAATTAATAATAATCGAGTTGTCAGATTGAAGTATGCGCCAATTCGATTATCATCAATTCAGTTTAGGTATTAAAATTTTAAACTCCAATATAAAAAACGGCTGAATTAAATTTTGACATATTATATATCTTTGAAATCAGGAGAAGGATATTTTTATACTTAATACATTTCCTATACAATATCTACAGCCATACAATAAAAGTGTTTCAATAATGCCCCTAAATAAACAGAAGTATAAATATTTGTTGAAAAAGTGCTTCATGCGATTTGTTGGTGACGCCAGACGTCACAAATCTTTTTAATGTGAAGCTATGGCAAGTGGTATTTTATATCATTAGAAACGGCATTATAAGGGCGCAGCTTTCTATCTGGTTTATGAATTTCTTCAAACTTATATAACGGGAAACAAATGTTACCTACTCGAAAAACATCTTTCATTATACATTTTATTATTTCCAGTAAAACAACATTATATTTAATGGTTATTTAACAACGAGGTATATAACAGTTGCTCGAAAGATCTACCCTAAAGGTCCTGGCCATATATTTAATACTTCTAAATATGATAATGGAAGCTTAATATTTCTAAATAAATATACCTAGTTTACTGAACTGTATTCGATAATTGCCCATCTCTATATAATCGCAAAAATTATATCATACCGTCGCGACATCTGTTCGCAGTAGATGCCAAATATACCGGCGATTCAGTTAAATGAAATGTAAAGTAAACTGTGACTTGGAAATGCTACACGTGTTGCTCGCGGGGATGAGTTTATCTTTACGACCAATGAACTGCTTGTGGTCCAACGTGCTCTGAAGCCCTCTATCGGTTTGGTCCAAAACTAACAAAAAGTGTTAAGGTTTTTAGTCCATAAGGTTGACTAACTATCTCCTTTATTCAAACAACGATATAACAAACAATGAATATTTGAAGCTTAAACGAATAACTACCGAAATAATAAATGAAGAAACTTCCTTTGACAGATAACAATAGGCAAAATGTAATTTTTGAAAGATAATATATTCTAACCCTCCCTCGCCAAGAAATTGTTTCCATAATTTAGCAAACATTTCAGACATGAAATACAAATACAAAGTTATCTAGGAGAAATATCAAGAAAACAACGGCAAAGGGAAAACCAAATCAGAAAAGGAAAAGTTGTGAATTAAAAGCGTCACATTTATGTTCCGGTCTAGATGGCTTTTATTTCAGACACTTTGATGTTAAGAGAATCGTCATAAAATTCATTGTCGTCCTCACGTACATCTAATACCATAAAGTGATGGAAAAGAGCCCATTAACAGGATTATACGGCTGACTTTGAATGCATTAGATTGGAGTATCCTCGTTTGAAAAGAAAAATTTTACAGCTTCACACTTTCTGATGCTTTAGTGCACTACTTAAATTTTAACTAATTTGCGGATTTTATCCTCTCTCTATGGTTTAGCGGATGAAATTGCTTTGTTTCTGTATTTTATGACATATGATTTAAGCAATCAAATCAACTTTTCATATATACATAAATCCTTGAAAGGCTTAAAGACATTGGAAGCAAAATTATAGTTCCTTATAAAAGTTTTATTTCTAGCAACCCTAGAAATCGTATATTATATTAATTCCACAAATATAATAAAATCATCCCTTTGCCGTTTGTTATTTTCCTTGTTTCCATAGCTGATACAAGAAACGCGTATATATAAAGATGCTTGTCCTAAGTAACGTATTTTTTATGTGTAACACCTTAAAATTAGTCTCTTGAACAGCTAGGTTTGGAATGAAAATTGATAGTGCGATGTCAGTTCATAATATTTTCATTTATAATCTTTTGTTAATTAATTATTAGATTTTTTAAAATAACGAATCACTGTGAGTAAAACCGAGAATAGTTTTTTGATCGTATTTCTCATACAGTAAAATTGCAAGGAAAAGTTCACATTTTA
Organism: Pissodes strobi; assembly: GCA_016904865.1. NCBI lineage: Eukaryota > Metazoa > Arthropoda > Insecta > Coleoptera > Curculionidae > Pissodes > Pissodes strobi. Next base: position 16,775 of record JAEQML010060994.1, on the reverse strand, counting down.
CACAAATTTGACTCGATGCGCTTTATTAGAGCGTTTATATATATGTATTTACGATCTGTTGCAAATTCAGTAAAATATTTAGTAATTTATTAAAATGTTATATTTTAATAATTTAGAGTTTTATTTGATCTTAATTATTTAGGTACCCAATTTGTTACGTAAATTTCTGAATGTGATCACCATGATCCCTAGTTTTAAGGCCCTGATAATAATTTTTTTGACTAAAATACTTAATGGTATTATTACAGTATATTCTTCAAATTTAGCCAATGTAATTTATAAATTATTGATATCTTTCATTATAGGTCTTAAAAAAGAAAGCATACTGACCAAAGGTAAGAGCTACATGTTTGTTAACAAATCAGAGGCAAGAGGAGAGACTGGTAACTGGCCTCGTAAATTTATCCATTGTTCTTTATCTTTTTTGGTTTCACGTAACTTCCTATACTTATTTTCTTGTCATTCATCAAGGCAATCGAACGTAGGTGGAGCAGTCATCGCTCTCCTCATGGTTGCCAAGTTGCCTACAGTTTCTGTATATAAATTTTGATGTTCTATTTTTGCTCACGTTTGATTGAGGAACAAAAGATATACCAGAAATCAAAAATTTTCAATTTGACAACGCTGCACCAGAACGGTGACGCGCCCCGATAACTGGGCAGATTTGGCATTTTTGTATTGGCCGCTTTGTTTGTTTGTGCTTTTTAGGTTTTTTTCTGTGATTTGTTGTGCGATTCTCACAGTGTCCCACCTTGAATTATTTACTTTTACTAGTGATTACAGTGTATATTATTGAATTTGTGCTTTTAACAGGTAATTTAAGGTAATAGTGAAATGGATGGACGGATGGATTTATCACTAAGTGGCTTATGTCACCTTCGATTCTTTTTCCTTTTATTTCTTAAAAAAATTTACTCAGAAGTAATAATCGAAAGTAGCATTTCTGCAATTCAATTAAATTTGTGTCAAATAAGGATAATAAATATTTATGTTTATATTAAATCTAATAAGTAGGAAGGCAGAATCATAGTCTGTTTGGTCATTCAGTTTTGCAATGTTATTTCTTTTAGTGATATTGACTCGTATTGTCTGTAACAAAAATATATATCAAAACCAAATAAATGACACTTTCTGTTATATGCGGGTACCTATTTATTTATTTAATCGAGCTTCCGAATTTTGAAAAAATAAAGTAAAAGAAATGATGGTTAAATTGAATTTGGCGGGCAAATGATAGCGTCTGTCTCGTGCGCCATCTGCGTTCACTTCCGTTGAAGATAGACAAAGAAGGCAATGCAGCTTTCTCTCTCTCTAGGATTATTTATTAACATTGAGTTGCTCGTCTCTGAACAAATAATTACAATTTATTAATCTTTAAATATAACAAAAAAAAACGAATACAAAAATATAAAATTATCACAGGTTAACTAAGAAATAAACAGAATTAACTGACATTTTCTTTTTAAAAAAATAGCAGATGACGATCGAAAAATAGATCTAATATAATTACTAGATAAAGGTAAAATTCATCTAACGTTCTACAATTAAATCCCCTTACATTTTGTTATTTGATAAAATTCTTATTCACCCTTCTATGTACATTTTATCTATTGTTCTTTTATTAGAATCTTATTCACTCACTATTTTGAAGAATTCGTAATAAATAATTTTTATGGGAGTTTATTAAGATAGCAAGTAAATTTTGAAATAATGAGGAACATAAAATGTCAAAATTATATATTGGCCACATTACATAGGTACAGGGTGTCCCAAATTCGAGCCTCATCATTGGGATCTCGGAAACTAGAAGAGATACGAGGTCGGTTAAATGGAGGCAAAGTTGCGGAATTTGATGCTGATCGAAATGCCACATTAAAAGTTTAAAAATTCCGAATACTTCCGAAGATATTTAGAAAAAAACGAATATTCGCGATTTCATTTTTATTTTTTTATGAGTCTATTTGAATAGATATAACAAAATAAATTTCACATTTTTGTTGCTACTTTTTCTGTTCTACAAAATGGTGTTATCAGATTTTCAAACCGACGTTTCGTCTTTGGGCTGTCATCATTAACTTTGTTTTTTTAAATACGGTACTGGATTTTTTATTATGGATTTTAAGAGCTTATAAGGTCTCAAAACCAATGATTTATCGCACTTATTCGAAAAATTCGTATTAATGGCATTTTCCATAAGAACTCATGTGTTAGAGAGAGACAGAAGATAGTGGCTCATTTATATCAGTTTTTAACCCCTTCACGTCCACGACGCCAACGGTGGCGTCAGAGCTGTTGTCCTCCTATATCCCAGGTACGTCATTTGTGGCGTAAAATTTATTTCTCGATTATTGTCCTGGAATAATATTCTAGATACGGTTTAAAAGCTGGGCTATGGCATAAAAATTATTTTTATTGTATTGCAAAAAGAATATATTCAAAATATAACAAATTTAAACAACATAAATTTTCTCTCTCTACGCGCCGCCACTGGTGTTTAGAATGAAAATAATAAATTTCATTCTAAACACCAGTGAATTAAAAATTAACAAAAGAACATTGGAAAATTCGACCTAAAAAAATTTTTTTTTCGCCAAAATCTGGGTTAAGTATACAAGCAGATTGCAAAATCGATAGTGGACGTGAAGGGGTTAAGAGCTTCTGATGTGCAGGAATGAATGATATATTGCACTTTTTCGAAAACAATCATTTTAACGATTTCCTGTTAAGATATCACCAAAAATCTGTTTTCTGTTTCCCTCTAACACATGAGTTCCAATGAAAAATGACATTAATATGAATTTTTCGAACAAGTGTGATACACTATTGGTTTTGGGACTTTAGAAGCTCTTAAAATCCGTAATAAAATATCCAGGGCCGTATTTAAAAAAATAAAAATGATAATAGCAGCTCAATGACGAAACGTCGGTTTGAAAATCTGATAACACCGTATTGTAGAACAAAAAAAGTAGCAATGAAAATGTGAAATTTATTTTGTTATATCTATTCAAATAGAGTCATAAAAAAATAAAAATGAAATCGCGAATATTCGGTTTTTTCTAAATATCTTCGGAAGTATTCGGAATTTTTTAACTTTTAAGGTGGCATTTTGATCAGCATCAAATTCCGCAACTCTGCCTCCATTTAACAGACCTCGTATCTCTTCTAGTTTCCGAAATCCCAATGATGAGGCTCGAATTTGGGACACCCTGTACACAGGTATTTCGAGGCAACATTCAGTAATTCTTATCATGCATCGTTATAGAATTTGGCCGATTTTTCTTTGACAATAGCCATTATTTTATTGTTATTCTGGAAGGGAGAGGGGTGTCACACATGTGTATACCTTAGACTAAAGTAAGTATTTAGTATTGAATAAGTTTTGGGAGCTTGAACTCAAGTCTTGTTTTCAGAATTGGCTTGTGGATAGTAACATTAACTTATTAACTAGTTTGAGAGTTGCACTATAAATTCTTAAATAATTTTATAAAATATGTAACTTTGAGAAGATGTGATCTCTGGTTCAAGTGCATTCTATATATTATCTTAGAACAGTTAAATATTCTTGGTTTTATTCTTAGGCGGTTTATTTTGCCCACTTATCTTGGTTGTCTTAACGTGCAGAAACCCTTTTCGCTGTGCACTTTACAGTTTAGATTTTTCATTCTTCGGTTTATTTGAATCTCTTGAGAAGCGAGGTTTATTAGAACCTTTTAAAGTGTAAATAGGGGCGAGAGTAACAACAAAAGCAAACATGAAATATTTAGTTAGATTACTTTGCCTTACGGTCTTTTACAGACATATACCATCACAAAACGCCATATTGTTTTGGTTTCGATTCATATTCCCTAAGGTACGATTAATTAGCGATTCATATCTGAACTTGAGGTTCAGCCGCTATTCATCGGTAATGTTTATAGAGATATGTTACTCGGAACGATTACGTCTCGATATTCAATTTTGCAAAATTGCTTTTGAGACCGCGTCCTACGTCTTAGAAGATTACAGTACGGTAGTGTAGCAGTACAGCGTGGTTGAACGGAGGAAAATCATAAAATGCGAGTGATTTGAGTTCTCGTTATCCGAAAAACTAGAACTGGACATTGGAATGTGCCTAGACGTGTGGTATGTGGCTCGTACAGTAATTGGCTGGATTGTAATTGTGGAAAGAGAAATATCAAGTATAGCTTTCTCCCAGCATCTTCAACTGGAGAAAATATAACGTAGTCACTCTTCGACAGTCAACCATATTGATGGCGGTGAGATGTCGCTATAGAAGATATTTTATTAAAGTCCTTTGCACGTGATCTTTTATGTAACTCATTTTGAGTCTCAGGCAGTGCCTTTATCTTACCTTCAATATCTTATTTGTTTGGTGCTTATAATAATATATTAAGAAATTAAGAATGTATAATCTGACGGCGTAACTCAGTTTTTGACTTTATGATACATACGTCGCGTCGGTATGTCGTAAAGGGGACGATATATGCAGGGTGTCCCGAAATTAGTGTAAAAGATTTTAACAGCGCATTCTACATATAAAATAGCCTCTAGTTTCTTTAATAAACATATATCGAAAAATGCACACTAACAGAGTTACAACCCTTAACAGGTTGCCTCCTGAAGATGGGTTAATCCATATTTTCGAAACGGTTACCGCTATGCCTTTGAAACCTTGGTATTAGGGTAATTTTAGCATGCGGATTATATTTCTCAATTTAGAAAATTCAAATTTTAGTCAGAGGCGTGACATTTGGGGTGGTAAAGGCAACTAAACTGTCATAACATTTTTGTGGGTCCACTTTTAGAGTTTTTTCTTTTAAAATATGAAAATCTGGGTTTTTCTACGTAAAAAAGGTACTCTTCATTTGTATCACTAAGATGCATCGTTTATGAGAAAATTGGCTTTGAAAATATTTTGTCGCGTTATTGCATGATGATAACATCCAAATGAATGTAGTATTTTTTCTAGTTGGCTATATTACATGCAATCGGATTTTATCATCATGCAAGTAACGCAACAAAAGATTTTCAAAGTCAATTTTCTCATAAACGGTGCATCTAACGATACAAATCAAGAGTACCTTTTTAACGTAGAAAAACCCAGCTTTTCATATTTTAAAAGAAAAAACTTTAAAAGTGGACCCACAAAAATGTTATGACAGTTTAGTTGCGTTTACCACCCCAAATGTCACGCCTCTGACTAAAATTTGAATTTTCTAATTTGAGAAACATAATTAGCATGCTAAAATTACCTTAATACCAAACTTTCAAAGGCATAGCAGTAATCGTTTCGGAAATATGGATTAAAAACCATCTTCAGGAGGAAACTTGTTAAGGGCTGTAATTCTTTTAGGGTGCATTTTTCGACATATGTTTATTAAAGAAACTAGAGGCTATTTTATATGTAGAATGCGCTGTTAAAATATTTTACACTAATTTTGGGACACCCTGTATACATCTGTATGCAATCGCCGGTTAAATTATATAATTGAACCTTTATTTTTTCTTAATTCTTTTGTAAAAATCGTTTCGCCTTAAGTAAGATAAATTTCTCTGAACAGGCCTGGGTCTGACCATTTGCACGTCATTTTTTATTTACTGATATTTTAAAATTCGATTACTTTCATTTAACTTAGAAAAAATTTAAAGTTTTTTAAAAATATTTGGCCATTAAGATAGCGCAATAAGTCGTACTAATGATTTCTCATTTAACGATTTTTTGCTACGTAGTGTAATTAGAATATAACTAATTAGTATTACTTCCTAAGTGATTCGCAAGCACACTACTTGTTCACAAAGAGAACATGATCATGGGCTGGGGACTTTATTAAATGATCATTTAGTGTTTATATTTACTCGCTTTACTTGTTCCGTAGTAAGTAATCATTAGTAATTATCGATTTTCTATTTTACTTCCCTTTCATCAGGTAATTTATGTTGAATATCGCAATTTCTATTTTTTTTAATAACATGTTTCTTTTGCTATACTGACTCATTAATTTAAATTTAGTTTCCGTAATTTCTAGGCTCACGGATCACTGCAGGTGGAGTAGGTTATTTATTTAGCATAGATTATGGCTTTAAGGCATAACTTCTGGCAAAAATTATTAGTGCCTTTGGCGCCAAAGTATTTTTTTTATCTATATTTAATTGACTTTAAATCAAATGTTTTTTGTGTATGACAAATTGTCTTGCCGTGTTATGGCAATAAACCATTTTCTGTTCATCTATCAATCGGTCTCATTTATTATCTTCAGTATTAGTGTTCCAAAAAGGAGAGTAAGTAGTAAGTAATTTGATTTAGATTAATTGGGCTCAGTGATTAAATTGTTCTGAATTTTTTAACTTTCTGACATTATTGTTTATATTTTTTATTAGCACTGGCTTCCAGCGCTAATTTTATTTGTCGGAATTTAAACAAGGGCCTTATTTGCATGCTTTATTGACAGCTCTTTCTGGCCCTACGCATCATTTGGTGCAAACTTTATTAATTAAATTTAGAATGTTTACTCATTCTTAGTTTCTTCTACCTGAGGTGAAGACAGTTAAATAAAATTAGAAGTCAATAAAAAGCCTGACACCTATCTCTTAGTCCATGAAATTAAGCCATCCTTCCATTATTGTTTCAACGAGTTCTCTCGAACCAAACCAGTTATCATCTATAATATTCCGATCGCTTTTGTTCAAGTATTTTGCGATCTCAAGCATATTTCGCTAAGTGAGCCTACCATGTCTGGTATGGTTACTTTGTCTGTGAAAAGGATTTTATTGGTTATTGGATCTTAATTGATTTTAATATCAATATCTGGAATTTTAGGTCACTCGCACTAGAATTTCCTTTTATTACTTTAAGACTATAAACTAGTAATGGGCTTATTCGAATGAAAAATTACCTGAACCTGATACGTACGAATTCAAATACGAACACGAACTACGAAGGAACAAGCCTCGCTGTCGCCGAGCAAGGACCGATTTTCATTTAGTTATGAGTTATGAAGCAAGTTTCCATGTTTTAGCTCGAATAATCAAACTAAAAGACAGTCGCTTTTGATCCGGCCGGGCCGGCCAATATTTTTTGTTGCGATTAGCATGCCGCCCCACATATTTCTTATATCATTAATCTTTCATACACTTCTTCGTAATGAATACGGCCTGCTTTCCAATACATAACACAAATTATCACCTAATGTTTGTTTAGTATTTAGGTTATATATTGGAATTTAGAATGTAAGAGCAATAGAGCAATACTTAAGTCGTAATATATCAATAACAATATAATATGTACTATTAATTATTAATATTTTTATAGTACTATAAATATATAGCCAGAGAGAAAGACTTTTTTTGCAAAGTAGATTTTTAATAATTATATTCATTACATGTAATCAACACATCCAAGAATCATATTTTGGATTTTAAGTATTTTTGATTTAAAAACGAAAAATGGTATTTATTTTATTTTTTTCAATAATATTGCATAATAAAATATTTACTCGTATTCTATTGTTGTTTATTAAGCCATACTTACTAAGACAATTACAGTTACGAGTTACGAATACTATGCCGATGACGCTGGACCTCTCTCCTAACCGGCTGCTATCGCTACCCTGAATTTATTCGAATGATTGTTCAAATAATAATTCGGTTATTAATATTATTTGAATACAAATAATGCGGCTATAAAAATAATTCGTTATGCCCATCACTACTTTAAACATTAGTCTGGTAACAAAATGATATCAGTCGACTGTACAATCTTTGAAGAATAAATTGATGAGGTTCCTTTCTCCTTGGATATTTTTGCTGATAGCGTCTTGCTGCTGCATGACCATCAAAATTTTCTGGTCATTAAATGTAAATCACATCTCTTACTTTGCTATTTGAGTATTCATTATGTCTAGTCTAGACATATTCATGTGAAAATTATTTAATCCGATGCAAATAATTGTGTTAAAAGGGTGTTTTTACACCAGCGATTCGTATATGTAATACATTCTAAATTTAAAAACGCAAATATTTAAAAAATAAATTGATTTATTTGAATGAAAAAATATTTTTTCTTTAGAAATAATCACTTTATCATAATTACTAATCAGAATCGCGGCAACGGTGCCTGGATGAAAAATAGAGCATGAAATACTAAGTCTATAATAAGTTAACAGCGCTTTCTCCGATTCATGCCTTTTTTACTTCGAGAATTCTCAATCAGCAATTTTAATGTAAATAGCTGAAAAAACAGTCTTAGCAAATTCAGCAAATAAATTTCAATACTCCGAATCTCATTAACAATTATTGCAATCAATATATGGCTCAAACCTATTTGTTTGGTTATGGGCAGTCATTACCGTAAGGAATATACAGGAATCTTATTAGATCGTATGAAGTTAAAGTATTTAATGCTTTAAATAAAGGCTTACAATGAACATAGCAGTCTGCTTTACTTATAGGTCTTATAGCTCCCTTAAAATTCTAGAAAATAATGTAATATCTCAAGTGACATCAAAAGGGAGCATAGCTGTTGTTCCAACGTTCTTTGTTTTGTTAGAAATAGTTCGAAAATGACGTAATGACAAGAGAGAAAAACTCCAATATCCGGCTAGAAACTTAGCCTAACTGTGTTGATGTTGGTTGTTCCATTTGCTGGATTTCAATGGGGTTTTGTAGCCTAGGTGGGATTGATCTCCACAAGTGAAAAAAGATAATAAAAGATACACTTCGCTTAGAGCAATTACACTCTTAATAAATTTAAATTCTACCCGAAAATTATAATGCGCATGTCTTTACAGTTGAGGTATACTTGAATTATTTATAAGCCGCCCAATAAAAAAAAGTTGTTAAAGAGTTATGTTTTAATTATATTTAACTTTAGATATTTAACTTGGACAATAATAGTGTCTCAACGATAAACTAGCTTAACTTCATTTTATTCAGAGCTTAATTTTCTTTAACCACTTGACATATTCAAACATAATTTTAACTTAAAGCTTCGACACATTTGTTTTAGCTTCAACTTTATTTCTTTAGGATGAGATGAATAATTATAAACCCTTTTCGCTGTGTACTTTATTGTTTAGACTTTTCATTATTCGGTTTATTTGAATCTCTTGAGCTTTTCTGAAAGAAACGGGGTTAAATAGAAATTTTTAAAGTGTCAATAGGGGTGAAAATAGCACTGGAAGCAAACCTGCAATATTTAATTACTTTAAATTGCCTTACGTTAATTTACAAACATATACCACCATGAACCGCCATGCCATATTGTTTTAGTCTCGAATGATTTTCCCTAATTACTAATAAGTTTCTTTCATATCTGACGTTTCTGAAGTCGTGACAATTGACATACGAATATTTTAGCAACACATTTGAACCCCATTAAATGTGGAGAACTTTCTATGCATCAATGAGGTTAAACAATAATGATACCAAAAATACCTTATTACCAAACAATAATGCAACATATAGAATGTAATTTTAGAGCTATAGTTTTTACCAATGTTTCCATGATTTTGGAAATTAAGGATAATAAAGTTATAAACCAAAAATTTTAACGAGCTTTAACGTTGCCACCCTTGTCGATAGGAATTACAAATGCGGGCTCAAGCCCTTTAGGAAATTATTGTTAATTCAGAAAATAGTTAAATTGGAATCGCGTGCTTGTCTGGCATGATTTAGAAACTACCCATTACTGCCAATAATTTCAAGTACCTATTGAATCTCAATTTTTAAAAATTAATTTCAAATATTCTAGCTTGTGTAATATGTTTTTAATTAATCAACCTGGATTTAGCTTTCTAGTCCAACAAATTGGTTACATTAAATTTTAACATTTCCATAACCGACGCTGATAAATTGAAATTTCGATGCCAAAGCAATTTAATTAATAGATTGATATATTACACCGCATTTCATCAAAGTACATTTTCCACAAATATTAATTTTTGTATGTGATTTATTGTAAATCATTATTTATTTTAAAATATTCCAAGAGCTATTACAGACAAAAATGTCATATAAAGATAGGTCTGCAAATCCATCCTATGAGAGGTATGCGCCTGTGGGGATGTCCTTTAAAAATGGTTTTTAGTCAATATATTTTAACTGTTTTTAAGAAGAGGGATGAATGGATAGTATGTTACTGCTAGGAGACATGATTATTTAAGAGTATCAATTGATTCAGGCTGTAATAAGTGGTGTGCAAACTAGGGAGGTATAACTACATTTATATATAAAAAAATTGCTCAGTAAATTTATTGATATTTTAGTACTACCTAATAATTATTTGCACCCTTTTTACACAAAAAGGTACCGTTATTACTATGCTTGAAAATTAACCATTTTAGAAAAAAAATAGTTTAAAAAGATGACTAACACACATGCCTTACTACTTAAGCTATGGTATAAAAATGTCGTAAAGTAACGAGTTTTTCACTATCATTATTAAAAACTACTTTGACGTTTGTGCCAAAAGTTTCGTTGCAATAGCATAGTACACAGCACTAACTAAAACTGAATATTCGTAGCGTGTAGCCTAGACTAGATGCTATCCCACAAACTAGCACAGCAACGATTGCTTTGGCCGAAGTTATAGGTAAAAGACTTGCAATCAAGGCTTATCTTCTGTATATGGTTAAGACAGTGATGTAGAGAAAGCGAATCATTTTCAAAAAGGGATCCTTTTCTCAGATAAAGCAAGCTTCAATCGTAGGGGTATTATTAATACTCAAATGGTCACGTGTAGTCCGATGAAAATACATATGTGATTTTTGAATCTTGTCATAAAACAAGTTTTTCATATGAGCCTGCTAATAGTACCTCATTCATTGCGCAACGGACTTTCCGTACCTATTTATTTACATTTTTTGTAAAATGTTGTAAACATCTTCTTGGGGCTTCTCTGTGGTTCATGCATGATGGTCCTCCAGCACACTTTAACAGTTTACTTAGATATAACTCTATATTGAGGTCATAGCCGCGAGATAGATTGAAATAATCGTGGTGGTCCCAACGGTTGGCCAACTCGATCGCCAGACCTTAATCCGTTAGAATATTGTACTGAGGGATTTTTGAAATTCTTAGTATAAGCTAGACTGATGAACAACACATAAGAATTCGAGTAGCGGGTTAAGACTAGTTGTGAAAGAAATTCACCAGGGATATTTAGCAGAATCCGAAGATCATTGATATCTTAGTTGTGACACAATTATTTTTATTGAAATGTTCATGTCGATTTTTAATTGTTAATTATAATGAACTGGTATTGGATATTTAATTTTAGTTTTTCTATAAAATTGTTAATTTTTTAGTATTTTGATAAGAGCACCTTTTTGCGTAAAAACTTCAAAGGCTCCCTCCCATAGGGTGGATGTGTAAACGAAATGTTGTCTTATTTTGAGTTGAACGATTTACCCCCAAAGTAAAGTACCATCATTCCTAACACCCTGTATATTAACGCATTTTTCCTTTGTGAAGTTTAAACGATCTGACAGGTCAAAGGTAATAATTATTTTACTATTATTAACATGTTACCAACTGAAATTGCAATTATATTGATCAGCATAAAACTAAGTGAATAGTATATTACGTAACAAGTGTTCAGTGTAGTAAAGTACAAAAATTTTTCTACGACTACCTGTAAAAATGACACACAAACACTAGTTAGATTCTCCAGAAAACGATTCATATCACACCCGTGTTTAAATCGACTTTTCAATACATGTGTTGAAGAGTTCTCGTTGCGTCATCCACATCTGTCATATTAAAATATCAGATCAAATTTGCTGTCAAATTGAAAGCTTCGGTCGTCTATTTAAATACAGTCCTATTGAAATTAATTTTCAACACGCCTGTAATATAAGTAGCTTTCTAGACACGTTGGCTGCTCTACAGCTACAATAGATAATTTTATAAAGGTTTGTGGGTGTAAACTAGGTGTAGAAAAAAATATTTTGTGAAAAAAATAAATTATTATTTTTAACCGGTGGCGTTTTAATTAATGTCATCTTGATTATTTTAAATAAAAAAATGATACGCTACTGCTTTTTTCGATAACAAAAAATCCTTATTGATGTTGCTATACTTTATTATTATAAATTTTTTGAATTTTTCGTATCCTGGGCTGATTTTTAGTAAAGAAATAAAGAACAACAGTTACCTGTACGTAAATTTACATATTTGTAAATTTGAAGTACAGTTAATAATTTCAATTGAATCTTGAAAAGTTAAAAATAATTTTGTGAAAGTAAAATAAATTAGATGCGTTGTTGAAGATACATGGTTCAGTCTTTCGTCCCATATTAATGAGCACTCTTTAAAAAATGCTCGCAGTATCCTTGCAATTAATATTTGCACGTATTATCGGCAAGATCGTCTCATAAAAGTTTTTTTTATGTATAGTGAGGTTACCCCTTTCAAAAAGTATGCTATATCTTTGTGTTTCTATATTAGATAGTTGAAATTATTATTTATAATTAAATTAGGGTCCATTGATCGTCTTTTCCTGCCAGACCTCTTTTGACGGAATGATATTGATCCACATGGCGTGACGTGCAGCTTCACATGGCGCAGTAACGCACTAGTTGGGGCGCCAGCGGCCAGCTAAGTAGCCGTATGAGTGAGGAAATATCCATCAACCACTGCCAGTGAATTCCACCTTTCGTATAACTTTCATATGAAAATGACATACAAGTAGGCCATATAATTACTTACCTTATCTTTATCGAAACTACTGTTAAATAATTTTTATTGTTTATTATATTTTATTGTTAATTGTTGACTCTTACTGTTATTTAATTAATTAATAACGAATTTCTCCATTGCTGTATACGAAATTATCTTGGTTAGCAAATACCTTGCTAATATCATTGTAATTATCTGATTTACTTTCTTATATTACGTACATTTACGGAAATACTAGGCACTTATTGCAACTTACTGTAAGCCTTATGGCAGTAGACCCTTTTGCATAACTATAATTTTAGGTTTTTGTCCATAAGCAGGTTACCGAATTGAGCTCACTTCGATTTCCCCTGTATGTTTTCATTGACTATATGTTTTCTTCACAGGCCATTTTAACTTGATTTAATATATATTTTTAACGGTTTATTTGTCCAATGATATTATGACTGCCATGGGATTAATTTATAATTCATTTTTATTTAGTGAATTAATCTTTATTTAATAAGTTTTATTTAAGGCGTTCTGTAATTACCTGTTCCTTAGTTGGAACTTCGAAAATTAGTCAAGAATATTAAAAAAAGGAACTAGGCAGTATAAATCGTTTAGAGCTTAAGCTTGGTGATAGGTACTTATTTTAAAGAATTTATTTTTCTTTTAAGTAAGGTACCATAATATCAATACGGTTTGTGACCTAATTTATTTTTAAATTGTCGTCGTTTTATCTGAGAATATACTTAATATTGAAATAAAAAGTTTAACTGTGACCTCGTTGTTTTTTGGTATGTTGAAGTCAAGACCAAGTTGAGTTTACGTAATTTCCTTTCAGGTCTCTCAACATTCTTAGATAGGGGGTTTTAATACTCCCTGCTTTTCAAAAAAACAAAAAATATTTTATCAATGTTGCTTTCTTATAATACAAAAGATACTTGGATTTTTCTACCATCTTGAGCTGCTTTTCAGTAAAAAAAATAAAACACAAAAATGATCTGCACGTGAAATTAAATTATATTTACACTTGAAGTTAAAATTGTTTTTTTATATCTATTTTTATTAGGCTTGGTAGGTTAATATGTATACTTTGGTCAGAAATTGTCAATGGCTGAATCAACACAAAAAGCCGAGATAAGCAGAAGAACAGCATTGGCATGGGCAGCATTCAGCAAGCAAAGCCAAGTGTTTAAATCAAAGATCTCTCAACATCTCAAAACGAAGGTTTTCAATCAATGTGTCCTCCCAACACTTACCTATGCTTCAGAGACCTGGGTACTAACAAAAACAAACATCGAAAGACTAAAAGTATCCCAAAGGAAAATGGAATGGGCAATGCTGGGCATACGACGGCAGGACAGAAAGACCAACGAATGGATAAGAAGAAAAATTAAATTGGCTGACGTAGCTAAACGAATAGCACAACTAAAATGACAATAGGCCAGACACTTGGCAAGAAGGGAGGACGAAAGATGGAGTAGATGAGTGATAGATTGGAGACCCATGAGAGGGAAAAGATGCCGCGGTAGACCCCGAGCCCGATGGAAGGACGACATAGTAGAAACAGCGGGATCCCGGTGGATCCAAGCAACCGCAAACCACACAGCATGGAGAGGCCAAGGGGAGGCGTACATCCAGAAATGGATGGAGGACGCTGGCGATTATGATGATTGGTAGGTGTAAACTAAGTATAGAGGTACATGTTTTGTGAAAAAAATATATTTTAAATTTCACCAGTGACATCTCAATTAATGTTATGTTGATTATATTGAAGGAAGAAATGATACGTCACTACTTTTCCAAATAATAAAAATTATTATTTTAGTGTTGGTTTATTTAGCAACTGTTCAGTAAAAAATAAATAAATAACAACTATTATCCAGAAAATAAAATATTTGTACACTGTTTATTGAAATAATTCTTTCACAACTAGATAACTAATATCCGTTTTTGCTAAATTATTTAATAATTTAAATTTTCTGTTGACAAATTATCAATAATTAGATAAGTAGTTGAAGGTGCCCTACACCTACAAGTATAAATGCATCAGCTTTAATATTATAGCTCAGTCTTTGAAAAATGCCTTCAGTATTCCTTGGGACATCACAGGAAACACTTATACGATTCTTAAATTCCAGTGTTAACTGAAGTGCCTTAAGAAAAATTCCGAACTATTTGAATCTGGGGACCTCGGGCGCCACGGTTGGGGTTCATCATGGCCATCCCATCGGTTATGTTCTTAAACTTCTAGACTGAAATGAGCAGGTGCACAATCATGCAAGAACCACATACTATTTCTAATTAAAATTGGCTTTTCTTAAAACATTATGGGCAAATCCCCCCTTAGAAACCGGTTATAATTATTGCATTGCCATTTAGCAGTTCTAGAAGAAAGAGAGGTCCAATTATTTATCTTCAACAACCAAACATTTACTGCAAATGTCTCTTAAAGGTTGGATTCTACAACTGCACACGGGGTTTCTTCGGTCCAAACGTTTATGGCGTTTCTTGGGAAGTTAGTTTCGTGTGTGAACCTTAATTCCCAGTCAATCAAAGGATTTTGCGCAATATTCTCCAAAAACTATAGCCAAAAGTTCTTTCGCGAAGGAAAATCTCTGGGAATGTAAGTTTGGACCCATTAAACATGATACGGATTATGATAGAAAATCGTCGATAATTCTTCGAATTAGAATGCGCGAGATATACGACTTATTTCCAGTTTTTCTAGAGTTAAGTTAAGGATCTTAAATCAATTTAATTAAAAACTGCTTGTTTAATTCCCCACTATCTCTTAGTAAAATGGGGCCTTGTTTGACTGAAAAGTACCTGTTTGAGTCAACATTCTATGTTCGTCTATCTAGTGTGACTCTATCTGGAAAGCGCTGCCATCAGCCAAGCCATAAATTTCTACTAACTCCAGATTGTAAAATAAAACATTTTTTTAATAACACTATACATATCTTTTAAATAACAATTAACTATTAAAATTAACTGAGAAAAGAGTATAATTCAACAATCAAAGGCTGTTATGTAGAATATTTTAATATCCTGCTCTTAGTTTAGCGACATGCAAATAATTGTTGTTCTTTATTTTTTTACCAAAAAACAGTTTGACATACGAAAAAAAAATCTAAATAAATAAAATAATTTTTGGTTTTTGAAAAAGTATTGGCGTACAATTTTTTTCATTAAAAATAATCAAGATGACATTAATTGGATATATTATTAAGTATATCTATAATTTTTGAGACGAATCTTTATCACCTTATATATCAAAAATAAAGCGAAACCGGACATATGTTTATAAGAAATTTTTGCCTTGAAATCATGCACAAGTAAACCCTTTTCAATATTGACCTTCAATTATGAAACACCCAATATATTTAACTGATATTAAAATAAAATATACATACCATAGGAATAAATAGCCTTCATTTATGCATATCCATAACCCAATTTCCGCCGAGTAGAGAAATCGTTGTTAATTTGTATATTTTCTATAGATAATGCGACCCTCGGAAACTCCGCAGATGGTTTCTCTGTTCATTTCTCCCCAGAAATTAGTATTAAAACTGTCTCTTGCCCTAAGTAAAGTGCTAAACGTCGTTAATTTGCTACCAACACCTACGCTTTTCATTAAATTTTGAATGATAAGCAATAATTTGATAATGAAATTACTTAGCTTTTCTGGATGACTCTCAGTGTAGATTCTTCCTATCGCCCCGACTGTTACATCTCAAATGTGTACCCACCTCTTAATTCTTGCTCAATACTTTGTTAAGGGCAATTAAAATTGTCTCAGCAACACATCGTGAGGGATTCTTACCAGTAAATTTTAATATGGATTCCTGCATATTGAGAGTAAGACTTCTTAAATGCAAGTGGTAATAATTTTGCAACGTTTATATTCACATCTGTACTTTCCAATAATATTACTTATAATTGATTATTAGATTTGATATAGCTTGAGCAACGGGTGACTATGTCCAACGAGATTTAGTGCGATAATGAAATGGGTTATGCTAGTTAAATAAAGTAAAAAGCTGAAAAACTTTCCTTTATTGTATATACAATAGATTACAACTAAGTGAAAATACACATATGTCCAAAAA